>LR738542.1:2210000-2400000 GCA_902685375.1 Neostethus bicornis | reverse complement strand
TACATTCACAATAAAAAAATAAAATAGGGTCTTAAAAAAGAAACGACAGCCAATAAAAAACAGTTAAAGTTAAAAGTGTGAAAAATCCTTTATTTCTATTGGTTGATGAAAAAACTGAAAAGTCCAAAGTGTTTTTTAATGATTGTAAATCTCTCATTCTGATTGGCTGACGGCTAATTAAAGAAAAAAATAAAAGTTTCTTTACCAGGTTTAAAATGAGAACGGTGTCTCTAAAAACAGCCCAAATCTTTCAGCTTTGGTGCTAAAAGTAACAGATTAAGGTCGTAATCCCCTTACCGAGGTCAGGATTACTGAGACGACCTCTGGGCTTTAATTACTGAAGACAGTTAAAAATAAACAACTGTTTACGTAACAAAAACATCCCAATTAACAAATCTGTTTGTTTCAGAGAATAAAATAAAAATGGCAGACGCAGCCGTCGCAGCACCCGCCGACAAGAAGGCTCCTCCCAAGTTCAAGCAGAGGACCACCCGTACCTTCAAGAGCAAGGCTCCAAAACCCGGCCAGAAGGGGTAAGTCTGAAGCCCCCCACCCTTCCCAACAGAACCCCGTCTCATTGTGTTCCTCTGATGCAGATTCGGAGACGACATCCCCGGCATGGAGGGTCTGGGAACAGACATCACCGTGGTCTGCCCATGGGAGGCTTTCGGAGACATGGAGCTCAGTGACCTGGCTAAATACGGAATCGTTTAGACCCTTCACCCATCCCCCGATGTTTCCATACCCATCGCCTGCTAGGACACCTGTCCCACTCTCCATCCTCACCTACACCACCTAGCCTGGCTCTCCGTCACCCCCTGATGGACATGTTCAGCGTTCCAGTCCGGCTCACCATCAGCCCTCTCTGGACACGTTCACCGTTCCAGTCCGGCTCACCATCAGCCCTCTCTGGACACGTTCACCGTTCCAGTCCGGCTCACCATCAGCCCTCTCTGGACACGTTCATCGTTCCAGTCCGGCTCACCATTAGCCCTCTCTGGACACGTTCACCGTTCCAGTCCGGCTCACCATCAGCCCTCTCTGGTCACATTCAGCACTCCAGCCTGGCTCTCCATCGCCCCCTACAGGCCCTTTTGTGTTTCCCTGTATTACAGAGACTTCCTCACACTGTTCAGAGATGTGTCAAACTAGCAACGAAATATCTTAAAGATATATAATGTATCTTTATTTATAAATGCTTCACTGAGGTGCCCCTTACCCGTGCTACTCCTTCCAGGACCCTTATTCCTCCCCAGCTTGCTGTGGAGCCTCCACAGGTCCCGCCCACACTGAGTGGGCGGTCCTCTTGTCTGCCTTTTTTTGCCCCTCCCCCCGAACCCTCTGTGGAGCTATTTTCTGTTAATGTACAGATGTTTATGAGAAACATATTTTTATTTTTATGAATTCTGTGTTTAGAAAAGCTGCTGTTTTATGAGATTGTGAAGGTTTTTTTCTGGAAGATGTTTGGTTCACACATCTGTACGGTGTAATAAAGTTCACCTTTAAAGTTACTCCTGACTGACTGAATCATGTTGTTATAAACGGACGGATAGAACCGATGGAACAACGGGACAAAACTGTCTATAGAGTTACACCGTCTACAATCCCATGAAGGGCTTTCAGACAAACAAATGTGTTGGGGAGAGGTGAGGGTCCAAGGTGTCCAAGGTATCCAAGCGCGGGACACAGGATGAAAAAGTGAAACATAAAATTTTCTTCGAAGCAGGTGGGTTCTTCTGAGGCAGACGGGTTGTTCGAGGCTGGCGGGTAATCCTAAGGCTGGCGGGTTTCTTAAACAAAGGCAAACAGAATAAAAAAACCACAGGCAAGAAAATCAGCAAAGATCTACTAAAGGCTTCTTGTTACCGCATTGAACTCAATAATCTGGCACAGGCTGGGGGTGAGGGTCGCTTATGTAGCTTGCTGATTGCTGATTATGTGCAGGTGGTGAGCAAGTTGCCATGGAGACAGACACCCTCTTAGAAACAGTAGCAGGGATCACAATAAAATGGACATCTGTCAAGAAAGCTCTCCTAGCAGAGGATGGTTTTGATCCATCGTCCTCTGGATTATGGGCCCAGCACGCTTCCGCTGCACCACGAGATGTGGAACATCTCATAAACGACAAAATATCCAAAAAGAGTATTTTTTACGCTCTCACTCAGAGATCAGGTGAAGAGCTCTGCCATCTGGGAGGAGCTCGGTGTCAAGCTGCTCCTCCTCCAGGTCGAGAGAAGCCAGATGGGGTGGTTTGGGCATCTGGTGAGGATACCCCCTGAGCGCCTCGCTGGTGAGGTGTTTTGGGTAAGTCCCACCGGGAGGAGACCAAGAGGTAGACCCCGGACCCACTGGAGAGACTATGTCTCACAGTTGGACAGGGAACACCTTGGGATCCTTCCAGGTGAGCTGGAGGATGCAGCCGGGTTGAGAAAAACTTGGGTTTCCCATCTCATGCTGTTACCCCCGCGGTCCGGCCCCGGATGGGCGGAAGATGACGGAACGGAAAGTATTTTTTTAAGATGGAAGTTTGTTTCCAGCGATGGACCATGCCAGGGTTTAAGTTTCTTCTGATCGTTAAAAACAAATGCCATCTGACAGAGAAGTGGGATGGCAGTGGTGGGATTTGAACCCACGCCCCCGAAGGGACTGGAGCCTAATTCCAGCGCCTTAGACCGCTCGGCCACACTACCTGCTCAATATGAACCACACACTCACTGTAAACCTCAACAGACAAGGTCGGATGAAGGACAGGAGGACTTCTTTTTATACAAGGGAGTGGACCCAACCTGCCCCAGATGGGGACCCAGCCCGGCTACTGAGGGTCATATGATTTGGTCCTGTGCTATCATTTATAATTACTGGACAAATATTTTCCAGGTTTAATCCCACATCCACGGAAAAGACCTGACACCTGACTTCTGGATTGGTATTTTTGGAATACCATCACCTCAACAGATTGGATGCAGGCTGATCCTCTTTCAATGGACATCAAACAAGACCCCTTCAGTATCTCAGTGGCTGAAGGAGGGTCTCTCTTTCTTACCACTGGAGAAACTCTGATACAAGGTCAAATGAAAACAACAGAAATTTAGTGAAACTTGGAATCCATTGGTTGAATATTTGTTAAATATGGGCACATTTTTTCAAGTCTAAAAGGAACTGATTATCTATTGATGGAATCATGAGTCGTCAAAAATCAGTTGGTCCCTTGTGTTTGTTTTTCATCGACGGTACTCGGATGTGTACATATGGATGAAATGATGCTTTTGATTGGTCAGAAATTAAAGGAACAATTGATCTGTGTTTTCTTTAACACACCGGCCTGAAAATGACTGGAGAGTTACATGGTGTCCGATCCTATGAAGAGTGTACAGCCGATCACAAATATGTTAAGAAAGCTCTCTTAGCAGAGGATGGTTTCGATCCATCATCCTCTGGGTTATGGGCCCAGCACGCTTCCGCTGCGCCACTCTGCTGGTTACATGTCATTGGATTAATTTAAAGAGATGTAGAACACGAACGATAAAATATCCAACAAGAGTATTTTTTACGCTCTCACTCAGAAATTGGGTGAGGAGCTCTGCCATCCAGGAGGAGCTCAGTGTTGAGCCGCTCCTCCTCCAGGTCGAGAGGAGCCAGATGGGATGGTTCGGGCATCTGGTCAGGATACCCCCTGAGCGCCTCGCGGGTGAGGTGTTTCGGGCACGTCCCATCGGGAGAAGACCGAGTGGCAAACCCCAGACCTGCAGTAGAGACTATGTCTCACAGCTGGCAGGGGAACGACTCGGGATCCTTCAGGGTGAGATGGAGGATGCAGCTGGGGGGAGAGAAGCCTGGGATTCCCGTCTGAGGCTGTTGCCCCCGCGACCCGGATGAGAGGGAGATGACGGAAGGGAAAGTATTTTTTTAAGATGGAAGTTGGTTGCCAGCGATGGATCATGGCAGGGGTTACATTTCTTCTGATAGTTAATAATAAATGCCATCTGACAGAGATGTGGAATGGCAGTGGTGGGATTTGAACCCACGTCCCCAGAGGGACTGGAGCCTAATTCCAGCGCCTTAGACCGCTCGGCCACACTACCTGCCCAATATGAACCACACAACTCACTGTGAACCTCAAACAGACAAGGTCAAATGAAGGAAAAGAGGACTTTTATTTTTGCCCTCCACAAAAAAAAGCCTCCATTTTTTCTCATTCATTAACTTTATGTTCAGATAACAAAACTGCAGGTTCTTCTGGTCTTGTGTTTACGATAAAAAGGTCCAGATAATTTAGAAGGCAGTCAGTAAAACACATTCCTCTTTTGACGATGCTCCTAATAAAAAGTAAAAGACTCGTCCTTGCTTTGCCGCCATTGCTCGCAAATTTTTTCAAGTCTAACTGGAACTAATTATCTATTGATTGTATCATGACTCACCAAAAATCAGTTGGTCCTCGTGTTTGTTTTTCATTGATGGTACTCGGCTGTGTATATATGGTCTACATGATGCCCCTGATAGGTCAGAAATTAAAGGAAAAAGTGATCTGTGTTTCTTCAACACACCAGCCCGGAGAATTACATAGTGTCCAATCTTTGAAGAGTGTACAGCTGATCAGAAATCTGTTAAGAAAGCTCTCTTAGCAGAGGATGGTTTCGATCCATCGACCTCTGGGTTATGGGCCCAGCACGCTTCCGCTGCGCAGCTCTGCTGGTTAGATGTTATGTGATCATTTACAGAGATGTAGAACATGAACAATAAAATATCAGACAAGAGTATTTGTTACGCTCTCACTCAGAGATCAGGTGAGGAGCTCTACCATCCGGGAGAGGCTCGGTGTTGAGCCGCTCCTCCTCCAGGTCGAGAGGAGCCAGATGGGGTGGTTCGGGCATCTGGTCAGGATGCCTCCGAGCACCTCGCTGGTGAGGTGTGTTGGGCATGTCCCACCGGGAGGAGACCAAGAGGCAGACCTCGGACTCGCTGGAGAGACTATGTCTCACAGCTGGCTGGGGAACGACTTGGGATCCTTCCAGGTGAGATGGAGGATGCAGCTGGGGTGAGAGAGGCCTGGGCTTCCCGTCTGAGGATGTTGCCCCGGCGACCAGGCCCCAGATGAGTGGAAGACGAGGGAACGGAAAGTATTTTTTTAAGATGGAAGTTCGTTGCCAGCGATAGATCATGCCAGGGTTTAATTTTTTTCGGATGGTTAAAAACAAATGCCATCTGACAGAGAAGTAGAATGGCAGTGGTGGGATTTGAACCCACGCCCCCAAAGGGACTGGAGCCTAAATCCAGCGCCTTAGACCACACTACCTGCCCAATAAGCACAGCTTTCAGCAAATGACACATCTGTCAAGAAAGCTCTCTTAGCAGCGGATGGTTTCGATCCAACGACCTCTGGGTTATGGGCCCAGCACGCTTCCGCTGCGCCACTCTGCTGGTAAGAGGCCATTGGATTAATTTACAGAGATGTAGAACATGAACAATAAAATATCCTACAAGAGTATTTTTTACGCTCTCACTCAGAGATCAGGTGAGGAGCTCTACCATCTGGGAGGAGCTCGGTGTCGAGCCGCTCCTCCTCCAGGTCGAGAGGAGCCAGATGGGGTGGTTCAGGCATCTGGACAGGATACCCCGAGCGCCTTGTGGGTGAGGTGTTTCGGGCATGTCCCACCGGGAGGAGACCAAGAGGCAGACCCCAGACCTGCTGTAGAGACTTTGTCTCACAGCTGGCTGAGGAACGACTCGGGATCCTTCTGGGTGAGCTGGAGGATGCAGCCGGGATGAAAGAAACCTGGGCTTCCCGTCTGAGGCTGTTGCCCCCGCTACCCGGCCCCGGATGAGCGGAAGACAACGGAACGAAAAGTATTTTTTTAAGATGGAAGTTGGTTGCCAGTGACGGACCATGCCAGGGTTTAAGTTTCTTCTGTCAGTCTCTTGATCGTTAAAAACAAGCGCATCCGACAGAGATGGGATTTGAACCCACGCCCCCATAGAGGCTGGAGCCTAAATCCAGCGCCTTAGACCGCTCAGCCACACTACCTACCCAATAAGCAACACACAACTCACTGTGAACCTCAACAGACAAGGTCAAATGAAGGACAAGAGGACTTTTATTTTTGCCCGCCACAAAAAAAGCCTCCCATTTTTTCTCATTCATTAATTATGTTCAGATAACAAAACTGCAGGTTCTTCTGGTTTTGTGTTTACATTAAAAAGGTCCAGATAATTTAGAAGGCAGTCAGTAAAACACATTCCTCTTTTGACGATGCTCGTAATAAAAAGTAACAGACTCGTCCTTGCTTTGCCGCCATTGCTCGTCACCCTTTAGCAACCAAATTTGATCCTGTTTTTTTCAAATATTTAGCGGTACGTTTTAAGTTGGATGAGGTTCAAACTAGAGCTGCTGTCTTTGTATGCAAAAAGTACTTAACACAAGGACTGCCACAGCAGTCAATTTGACTCCATGTCACTTTAATATGCTAATTAGATTAAATAAAACAACCTATCAGGATGAACTTTTATGATGTTTAACATAAACACGTTTTATATTGTATTATTCATTTTTTGTATTTCTAAAAATAAACATTTATAAGCATTTTATCTCCTCTAACCTGCTGCTCCCCACAGCAGCTGGAAGCTGATGTCAGTCCAGAATCATTTCAGAAAGTTTGAGTGAAAACCAGAGGAAAATGGGAAAAAGACACTGGAGAGAATCTATCTGATGAGGAGACGGAATCCTGCCTCACTCGTATACACAGCTCATCTTTCTGCATCCGTCATGGACTAATAACTCCTCCAGGCTGGATTACTGCAATGCCCTCCTTGTAGGGACCCCATGCAGGGGTTTACAAAAGCTCCTGCACATCCAGAACTGTGCTGCCCGGATCCTGACAAGGAGGCGCAAATATGACCATATCACTCCCATCCTCAAATCCCTCCACTGGCTACCCGTTAAATACAGACCTCCTCACCCATCAGTGCATACACGGCACTGCACCTGTTTATCTCCAAGAACTCCTAACCCTCCACACCACTGTCCGAGACCTGAGCTCCTCCTCCTCTTCCTACTGCCTGCACCAACCAAGGACCAGACTCTCCACTATGGGGGACAGGGCCTTCCAGGCAGCTGCTCCACGGCTCTGGAACGATCTTCCAGAGAGCTTGAGGGCTCCACAGAGCGTTGAGGTTTTTAAGAAAAGACTGAAGACAGTTTTATTTCTAAAGGATTTTCAACAAAGCTTTTACTGTTTTTTATGTTGTGGTTTTATTTAATTTTGCTGTTTGTTGTTTCTTTTGGTCATTGTAGCACTTTGAGATCTTCATTGGAGATAGAAAGTGCGTTATAAATAAAATTGTATTATTATTACTAATTTAATTCAAAATTCTCCACTGTCTCCACTGTACAAGGGAGCGGACCCAACCTTTCCCAGATGGGGACACAGACCGGCTACTGAGGGTCATATGAATTGGTCTTGTCCTATCATTTGAAATTACTGGACAAATATATTTCAGGTTTTATCCCACATCCACGGAAAAGACCTGACACCTGACTTCTGGATTGGTATTTTTGGAATACCATCACCTCAACAGATTGCACGCAGGCTGATCCTCTTTCAATGGACATCGAACGCGGCCCCTTCAGTATCTCAGTGGCTGAAGGAGGGTCTCTCTTTCTCACCACTGGAGAAACTCTGATACAAGGTCAAATTAAAACAACAGAAATTTAGTGAAACTTGGAATCCATTTGTTGAAGATGTGAAATCATTTAATATCAATAATAATACATTGTATTTATTTAGTGCTTTTCAGGACTCTCAAAGACGCTTCACATATGCATTATTCATTCACTTCATACCAGGTAATGGTAAGCTACCGTTGTAGCCACAGCTGCCTTGGAGCAAAATGACCATCACCAACCAATCACACACACCATTCAGACTAGCCAACGTGGGTGAAGTGTCTTGCCCAGGGACACAACAGTAGTCTCCCATCCAAGTACAGCCCAGTCCCAGCATGCTTAGCTTCTGAGGTCTGATGGGATCAGGTATTGACAGGTTGTTATGGCCATGCTGGTGTTTACCTTTATAATAAAAATTTTATTTGTAACGCACTTTATACCTCCAGTGGAGATCTCAAAGTGCTACAATGAACAAAAGAAACAACAAACAGCAAAATTAAATAAAACCACAACAAAAAAACAACACTAAAAACTTTGTTGAAAAGCCTTTAGAAATAAAAATGTCTTCAGTTTTTTTTGTGGAGCCCTCAAGCTCTCAGGAAGATCGTTCCAGAGCCGTGGAGCAGCTGCCTGGAAGGCCCTGTCCCCCGTAGTGGAGAGTTTGGTCCTTGGTTGGTACAGGCAGTAGGAGGAGGAGGAGGAGTGCAGGTCTCGGACAGTGGTGTGGAGGGTTAGGAGTTCTTGGAGATAAACAGGTGCAATGCTGTATATGCTCTGATGGGTGAGGAGGCAGAACTTGTACCTTTGACGTTTGAATTTTCAATATAATTGATTTGAAGACCATAGTTTACCAATTTTTTAAAAAACTTTTCTAATTAATTTTTTCTTATGGTGTCCCCCATTCATACCCCTTTTGTTTGTTTGTTTTAAGAGCCTGGGGTGGGAGGGAGGGTTTTATGTTTTGTTTTTTTTTTTCTCTACTTTGTCATTTATGTATGCATGATTAGGTGGGGATTGGGTGGAGACGGTGGCTGCGTGGTTAGCGCGTTCGCCCTCGCCCTCGGGTTCGCGTCCCACGGAGAGCACGTCTAGGGTCCTTGGAGAAGACACCTAACCCCCGCTTCTCCCACCATTGGCGCTGTTGAAGGGCAGCCTGCTGCGGTGTAAGGAGTGCAGCAAACAAATTTCCCCGGTGAGGGATGAATAGAGTAATTCAAAATAAAAATAAAAAATGATTAATACCGAACAATTTAATATCAATGTAAATAATTATTGCTGTTCTGAAAATTGATAAATAAAATTTGTAAAACAAGAAAGTTTGAGTGAGATCATATTAAAGAGACACCATGAAGAGAGTCTGAATAAAGTCTGACATGTTTTATAGAGAAGTCTTAAAGTTCACCTTAACATATTGGAGCCGATTTATAACGAGGATATTTTTAAAGCAGCAGAAAAAAATATGGAAAAAAGTGACTATTGATGAATTAGATCATTTTATTTTGATGTTTGCTTTTTTATTCAAAGTTTTAAAAATATTTAACATTTTATCATTATTATTACTTTAAAAATTGAGTGGTTTAAAAGTTTATTTATAAAATAAAGAAGCACAAAACATGAATATTTACATAAGCGTCACAATGACGGTCATGGGGCTTGCATGACCGTCATTGTGACGGTCATGCAAGTCACAATGTCCTAGTGTCTTAGTGTTAAATATGGGCAGATTTTTTCAAATCCAACAGGAACTGATTATCTATTGATGGAATCATGAGTCGTCAAAAATCAGTTGGTCCTTGTGTTTGTTTTTCATTAACGGTACTCGGATGTGTACATATGGATGAAATGATGCCCCTGATTGGTCAGAAATCAAAGGAACAATTGATGTGTTTCTTTAACACACCGGCCTGAAAATGACTGGAGAGTTACATAGTGTCCAATCCTGTGACAAGCTTTCAGCCAATCACACATCTTTCAAGGGTTATGGGCCCAGCACGCTACCGCTGCGCCACTCTGCTGGTTAGTTATATGTGATAATTTACAGAGATGTAAAACATGAACAATAAAATATCCAACAAGAGTATTTTTTACACTCTCGCTCAGAGATCAGGTGAGGAGCTCTACCATCTGGGAGGAGCTCGGTGTCGAGCCGCTCCTCCTCCAGGTTGAGAGGAGCCAGATGGGGTGGTTCGGGCATCTGGTCAGGATGCCCCCCAAGCACCTCGCTGGTGAGATGTTTCGGGCACGTCCCACCGGGAGGAGACCAAGAGGCAGACCCCAGACCTGCTGGAGAGACTATGTCTCACATCTGGCTGAGGAACGACCCGGGATCCTTCCAGGTGAGATGGAGGATGCAGCCAGGTTGAGAGAAGCTTGGGCTTGCCGTCTGAGGATGTTGCCCCCATGACCCAGCCTCGGATGAGCGGAAGATGATGGAACGGAAAGTATTTTTTTAAGATGGAAGTTTGTTTCCAGCGATGGACCATGCCAGGGTTTAAGTTACTCTTGACAGTTAAAAAACAAACACCATCTGACAGAGAAGTGGAATGGCAGTGGTGGGATTTGAACCCACGCCCCCGTAGGGACTGGAGCCTAAATCCAGCGCCTTAGACCACTCGGCCACACTACCTGCTCAATATGAACCACACACTCACTGTAAACCTCAACAGGCAAGGTCAAATCAAGGACAAACATCTCTTTTGCCCGGCCACAAAAACCCTCCCTCTTTTTCTCCTTCATTTGCTAGTGAAGTTGGTCCCTAGTGATGGAGAACGATCACTATGACAATCACTATTGGAGGGAGGCGGTGGCTCAGAGGTAGAACATTTGCCCTTGGACTGGAAATTCTGACCTCATGTTAAGGTCCTTGGAGAAGACACCCAACCCCCCGTTTCTCCCAGCATTAGCGCCATCATGGCAGCCTGCTGCGACGTAATGTAGCACACAAATTTCCCTGTCGAGGGATCAATGTCACACCATCAAGTCTGTCCTCTTATGGGGTTGGGCGTTTTCCCATCACTGCGATTGTAAAATAATGTCTGAAATCCCTGACCTAGTTGCTGGAGTGAAATTATATTAAATACTGTCAGTGTTTATGATTGGTCAGAGTAAAACAGAGTTCATGTGTGTGAATGAGAGGGATCCAAATGGAAAAGTGAGGTTACAGGGAGAAGAGATAAAGAAGGTGGAAGATTTTAAGTATCTAGGATCAACAGTCCAGAGCAATGGAGAGTGTGGAAAAGAGGTGAAGAAGCGTGTGCAGGCAGGCTGGAACGGGTGGAGGAAAGTATCAGGTGTGATGTGTGACAGAAGAGTTTCAGATAAAATAAAAGGGAAAGTGTAGAAAACCGTGGTGAGAGCGGACATGCTGATTGGTCTAGAGACAGTGTGGTGAGAGCGGCCATGCTGATTGGTCTAGAGACAGTGTGGTGAGAGCGGCCATGCTAATTGGTCTAGAGACAGTGTGGTGAGAGCGGCCATGCTGATTGGTGTAGAGCCATGCTGATTGGTGTATATAAACATTTTTATATAAAACTTGTGCTGATTGGTCAAGAGACAGTGTGGTGAGAGCGGCCATGCTAATTGGTCTAGAGACAGTGTGGTGAGAGCGGCCATGCTGATTGGTGTAGAGACAGCGTGGTGAGAGCGGCCATGCTGATTGGTCTAGAGACAGTGTCACTGAGGAAAAGACAGGAAACAGAGATGTTTGTAGCAGAGATGAAGATGCTGAGGATCTCTCTGGGAGTGACCAGGATGGACAGGATCAGAGGAACAGCACATGTTAGAGGTTTTAAAGTCAGAGAGGACAGACTGAGATGGTTTGGACATGTACAGAGGAGAGAGAGAGAGAGTACATCAGAAGAAGGATGCTGGGTTTGGAACCACCAGGAAAGAGGACTAGAGGAAGACCAAAGAGGAGGTTCATGGATACAGTGAAGGAAGACATGAAGATAGTTGGTGTGACTGAAGAAGATGCAGCAGATAGGGTTAGATGGAAGAAACTGACTTGCTGTGGCGACCCTTGAAGGAAAATGGAGGAAGAAGAAGACTGTCAGCGTTTATGAATCAGATTTGTTTTTAACAGAAAAAAAGAGGCGGAGTCACAACAAAACATTTTTATATAAAACTTTTTAAATGAACATTCAATAACAAAAACATGATGGCAGTCAGAGAGCTACAAACCAAGCAGGGCGTCATAGGTACAGAAAGAAGGAGCTGTATGGGATATAGTACAGGGTGAGGGGGTAGAGGGGATCTGGAGAGGGTGAGGAGAAGGGGAGGAGGGGGAGGGTCTGCTGCTACACTCACACATGAAAACACGAATCATGCAAAACTACTTTTTAATTCTTTTAAAACATCTTAATGCCCGGTTTTTAATGTTTTCCAACAAAGAAGGAATAAATAATAAAAATCATCCTGATTTTTTTCTGCTTTTGTTTGCATATGAACGTCTGAAAATTTCTGAGATTTTAATGGAAAACTTTAAAATGTTAGAAAAAAAAGTTGAAATAATTAAAAGAATAAAAAAAAATTTTGTTTGGTTTTTATTGAGTGTAAAACATCTTCACGCAGTCATTCCTCATGTTACACACACACACACACACACACACACACACACACACACTCTCTCTCTCTCACACACACACACACACACACACACACACAGAAAAAATGATCAAAACAAACATAAAAACAATAGTTTGAAAAGTTAAAACTGAGATAAAATGAATTGGTTTGACGTCACCCTGTGCTTTTAACAATAAAATCTCACGAAAAACTGTGTGTGTATCCGTACTGAGTCCGATACACATGATCAAAAATAATGTGTGTTTATAAATTTACCGTCACACACGGACAGGATTTAAATAGATTTATACAAATAGTTTTACACTAAAGTTCAAAAGTTTAGAAAGAAAAGTTATTTTATTTAATAAATACAGAAACACACTCTAAGCTCTGAGAACGAGGTAAAAACAACCCTTTCAGCTCCAAACGGTTGGGTTTTGGTGTGATCCGACTTTTACAGCAGTCTTATTATTACCAGCAAAGGTTAAGTATGTGTACAGCCTAATCTGTGTACGCCGACTTCTCCACAAGCTGAGTGATGGATGAAGATCTGGGAGTGTGTGTAAGTTTAAAATCAGAAGCTGCTAAATGGTAGGACCTGTGGAAAAGAGGAGACGTGTGGACAGAAGTGGAACTGAACTGAGGACAGTGAAATGAAGCTTTTGAAGCAGTGAAGAAACAGAAAACACACATAAAGCCTGTCAGTGGAGGACCGTACATAAGATTGTTAATCCCCATGTTTGAACTCATTCTGAAACCAGGATCTATGTTCCTACCCTCACCATGGTAACCAGGATCTATGTTCCTACCCTCACCATGGTAACCAGGATCTATGTTCCTACCCTCACCATGGTAACCAGGATCTACGTTCCTACCCTCACCATGGTAACCAGGATCTATGTTCCTACCCTCACCATGGTAACCAGGATCTACGTTCCTACCCTCACCATGGTAACCAGGATCTACGTTCCTACCCTCACCATGGTAACCAGGATCTACGTTCCTACCCTCACCATGGTAACCAGGATCTATGTTCCTACCCTCACCATGGTAACCAGGATCTATGTTCCTACCCTCACCATGGTAACCAGGATCTATGTTCCTACCCTCACCATGGTAACCAGGATCTACGTTCCTACCCTCACCATGGTAACCAGGATCTATGTTCCAACCCTCACCATGGTAACCAGGATCTACGTTCCTACCCTCACCATGGTAACCAGGATCTACGTTCCTACCCTCACCATGGTAACCAGGATCTACGTTCCTACTCTCACCATGATAACCAGGATCTACGTTCCTACCCTCACCATGGTAACCAGGATCTATGTTTCTACCCTCACCTATGGTCACCAGCTGAGGGTGGTGATCGAAAGAAAGAGATCGCGGATACAGGGTGGCTGGGCTCTCACTCAGAGATCGGTTGAGGAGCTCTCTCCTCCTGGAGGAGTTTGGTGTCGAGCCGCTCCTCCTCCAGGTTGAGAGAAGCCAGATGGGGTGATACCTTATGTATCACCCCATGGTTATGGTCAGGATGCTCCCCGAGTGCCTCACTGGTGAGGTGTTTCGGGCACGTCCCACTGGAAGGAGACCAAGAGGCAGACCCCAGACCCACTGGGGAAACTGTCTCACAGCTGGACAGGGAACACCTCAGGATCCTTCTGGGTGAACTGGAGGATGCAGCCGGGGTGAGAGAAGTCGATGCTTCCCGTCTGAGGCTGTTGCTCTTTTGACCCTGCCCCGGATAAGTGGAAGACGACGGAACAGAACCTTAAAGTGCTGTAAAACTGCTTCAAATGCTTCATTTCACTGTCCTCAGTTCACTTCAGATTCTGTCCACAAGTCTGATCTTTTCCAAACCTCTTCTTATTTGGTGGATTCTTATTTGGCTTAGAGTTAAAGTCCACCCACTCTGTCGCTTCGTTAGATTACCACATTTACCAACACGGATTGCAGATTACAAGCGTCCGAAAAGAGCTTGTTTCTCAGGGTGGCTGGGCTCTCTCTCAGAGATAGAGGGAGGAGCTCTGCCATCTGGGAGGAGTTCGAAGAAGAACCATTGCTCATCCAGGTTGGGAGAAGCCAGATGGGGGTGGGATGCCTCTTAAATACCTCGCTGGTGAGATGTTTTGTACCTCAGGGTGGAAACCCAGAGGCGGACGCAGACCTGCAGGAGAGACTATGTCTCACAGCTGGACAGGGAACACAACGGGATCCTTCCAGGGGAGCTGGAGGATGCAGCTGGGGTGGGGGAACCCTGACAGCCCGGCCCCTGATAAGCGGAAGACGACGAAACAGACTTCTGTTTACACTGATGTGAGTGTCCGGATGGATTTAGACCTACTTGATAAACGAGGCCCCTGAATCCTAACGAGCTGCTTAACAAGCTAAAGCTGATCCAATCTGTGTGAAGGAAAACTTCTCTAAATTACCTGAAGAATCTCACAGCTGGAACATCGAGATCTACAAAATGTTACCATGAAACGGAAGGTTTGAGAAAAGCATTTAAATTTTCAAGCTTCGTTACGGTTTCATAGGAAGAATTTCAAAGCTGTCTTCTGGACAGTGTGTTGGATGATCTCAGTAATGGGATGGTTGAACGAGGTGTAAAAAAAGCCATCTTTGAGAAGAAAGAAGACCCTTCTCTGAACATGTACATCCCACCTGGAGCCCATTCTCACCTCCTGATCCAAAGAGGAAGATTCTTTACCCAGAATCTTTTCACTCTTTGAGGTACAAGTTTAAGTTCACAGGGCTATCAGCAGGGGCAGATCCAGGATTTTCTAAAGGGGGGTGCAGGGGCATCACCCCAGAACGTTTTGAAAAATAGGAGTCATTTTCCTGCATTTTGGTGGCACATTCGCTGGCCCTACGCGGATCAAGGGACAAGCTTGACTAGTCCCCTTTTCTTTCTTTCTTTTTTTTTTGTGGACCAAAAGGGAGTGGGGGCCATTGGGGCACACGCCCCCTGGATCCGCCCCTGTTTAGCAATGTTCAACCCTTTAACGGGTACATGTTTTTCACTTTTGTACTCTGAACGGACGTAGATGCTTTCAAACCAACAGAAAACCGTTAGTTTTTCAGATCAAACAACTTGACGTTGTTCACTTCTCAAATAATCTCGTTTTCAAACGTTAATTGCGAAGGACGCTTTGGGGCGATTTGTCCGACAACTAAGCCGTGCAAATCGCCCCCTTTTCAGCTACTACACCCTGTAAAGGGTTCATATGGTAGAGTCGAACTGGTTAGTCAGTTTCAGTCGGGACAATAGCAGGCTATTACACGATAATAGGGGCAATCTCAGCCCACTCAGGGTGGTTCTTAGTGGGCAATACCCGCTAAGGTAGTAACTTATAAACAACTTTAAATATATAGATTTTTAATCAGGTTTGTAGGTGTTAGCTCCTCCTCCTTAAGGGTTGGACTAACTCAGGTTGGTTTATCTAGACCAGGGGTAGGCAAACTTCATGATTCACGGGGCACTTTGAGTTCTAACATTTGACAAACGGGCTGGAACAAGAGCAGATGGACGGCATGCTTTAGTAAACAAGCACGGTAAATATGGAAAGCCATTCAGGCCGCTACACGCACATAATCTAGTGCGCTAAAGTTAAAATCAAGCGCGCTCAATTAAAGTTTAAATTGTAGGTTTGAAATCTGGGAGAAATGTTGTTGTATCTTTGGCACCATCTAGTGACGAAACATCAGAATTAAAGGAGAAAATACAACATTAATTAATTTATTTAATTTTTTGGGGGGCTGGATTAAAACGTTTAAGGGGCTGCATGTGGCCCGCGGGCCGCAGTTTGCCCATACCTGTGCTAGACGCTGCTTCAACACACTCGTCAAACACAGTGCATCTTTCAGTCTGAATGCTGTGGATTTTGGCAACATGTCTGAACAGAGAGCTTGTGGTTCTACTTTTACATGAAAATATTTTATTGCACTTTAGATATTGAGTGTAGTCGGCATCGATTTTGGTCGAATACGGCCAAACTCGAGATCGCTTGGCACGTTCTGCCATCATGCCAACCTCAGATTCAAATTGGAGCTTTGTGTGTAGCAGCAGCAGCGCTTCTCAGCGCCCCTTCGTGAGTAATGGGGTGCTATCAGCGAGGTGCTTCCAGTGAAAAGTGCTGCTACACGATGTGACCAGAACCGATAGCAGATCTGTTTGGACTAGTGCTTATCAGTCCGGTTAAAACGACGGCTGCGGAACCGGTTCTGAAAAAATCCGGTTCTTGTTACCCATCTCTACCCCTGACATGAACCAATTAAACCGTTTAACGGGCCACATGTGGCCCGCAGGCCGTAGTTTGCCCATGCCTGATCTAGAACCAGTTCTCAGGTTCCTTTGATCGGATTGAAGATGATTACTTGATGGAAGTTGAAACGTCTCGATGGTCAAACACACTGTCCAGAAGACGCTTTGAAACCTTTCCATAGTGACCCCTGCTGGATGAACGAGGGATTACAGGGACTTGGTTTCTAACTCAGGAGCGTAAATAAGTCTGACTTTTTTCGGTAAACTTTTGAACAGCAGTGTGTTTTTTATACAGATAGAGATGCATATCTATTTATCAGTAGAAGATAAAAAAAAAAAACATAAAAATATCTAAAACAAATATTTTTTACATCCGGCAGCAATTTGTGCTTTTCTAAAAATCTTTGGAACAAAAAAAAAAGATATTTTGTAAATATAGAATAAAATGTTTTGCATTTTAATCTGTGCTTGGAAGTGTCTCCGTGATTCCTGTCGGCTTCTTTAGGAAGACTCAGAAAAAAAACATGTTCAGTCTGGACCGGAGGGTTCCATGTGTCAGGGTCGCCATGCCACGCCCCTAACTCACCGTCCAATCACGGCTGCTTTAAGAGTAACAATGAGAATAATTACAACAGGAATAATAATAATTATTAGAATATTTTGGTAACTTTTTTTCTTCTAAACTAATTTCTTTGCATATCCGAACAATTTTAAAGGTTTTTCACACTAAAAAGTTAAAGAAAAAATTTCTCTGATGCTTCAGAAAAGTCCACAAACAGCCTTTGGAAGAACATCTGGATTCTGAACCCAAATCTTGTGCTGCTGAATGGCGCCAAGCAGAGCGAACATGGGGAACGTTTTCTCTTTGTTTACGTCCGTCACTCCTTTAGTAGAAACCATGGAGACCGCGGTGGGGACGCAGTAGCTGTGGGTCACAGTTCCACTTTAAAAACGGGGTGCAGTTCACCTCCACAACACCAGGGGAGGACAGAGTCTTTAATAAGGAGTGAATCTACTGTAGCCTCCTCTGTACAACGTGGCCTGAAACAGAAGAAGAAACCACTTAGATCTCACCAGTTAAATAATATTTTTTCTATTTCACTCATACATGTTTGAGAAATGTGAGAATTCGACCGGTCAGAATTCAGAGCCGCTCCTCCTCCAGGTCAAGAGGAGCCGGATGGGGTGGTTCAGGCATCAGGATGCCCCCCCGAGCGCTTCGCTTGTGAGGTGTTTCAGGCACGTCCCACCGGGAGGATACCAAGAGGCAGACCCCTGACCCGCTGGAGAGACTATGTCTCACAGCTGGCCGGGGAACGTCTTGGGATCCTTCTGGGTGAGCTGGAGGATGCAGCCGGGTGGAGTGAGAGAAGCATGGGCTTCCCGTCTGAGGCTGTTGCCCCGGCGACCCGGCCCCGGATGAGTGGAAGACGACAGGACGACGGGACGTCACTGGCTTCCCATCCGTTTCAGAATTCACTACAAAATCTGCCTCCTCACCTACCAATGTGTCCATGGAAATGCCCCAACTTACCTCACTGAACTCCTCTCCCCACTCATCAACCCAAGACACCTTCGCTCAAATTCCACCCACTGCCTCCACCAGCCCAGGACCAGGCTGACCACAATGGGGGACAGAGCCTTCCAGGCCGTTGCCCCACGACTGTGGAATGAGCTCCCGGAACTCCTCAGGGCCACAAAGTGTGGACACATTTAAAAAAGACCTAAAGACATTCATTTTTAATAAAGCTTTTAATTTTTGATTTTATGATTCTTTGTTTTCAGAATGTAGATTTTAGTTTTTTAAAATGTTTTTATTGTTTTTACCTTTCTATGTAGCGCTTTGGGATTTTTTTCTTAAAATGTAAGGCGCATAACAAATAAAATGTATTATTTTATTATTATTATTATTAAGAATTCAGATACTATTTGTTTTTCTTGGATTCTCCACCACGCCCACATTCTAACGTAAACAGGAAGTGCTTCAGTGACTCTCTGAATCTACAATCTCTACCGTCCAGGACTGATTCAGATACTTTAATAATCCCTGGTGGGGAAATGTGTGTGTCTGGTAGCTCCAAGCAGTTCAAGAGAGAGCTCCAAACAGCTTCAGAACAGCTGCTAGGTGGTGCCGAGTTGGATTGGAGCAGTTATTTGGTGGAACAGCTACTTAGTGGAATAGAGGTGGAACATAGTTAGCCAGGATCTACGTTCCTACCCTCACCATGGTAACCAGGGCAACAGTGGCACTGTGGCAACAGTGTTTGAAATCTCTCTTGGATCATAATGCGATCTTAAACTGTCACTAAAAGCTCCACATCCTTCATTGTGGTGGAACAACACCAGCAGTCCACCATCTTTAGTTCCATAGTGAAGCCGGGTATGTTCAGACAGGAATCCAGAGAGGCCAAGTTTTTGGCTTCACAAAGAGGGAGATTTTGAGGCGGGGCTAAAAGGAGGAGGAGCTTGACGTCATATCCACCAATGAAAAACCCCCGTAAACCATTCAAAACATGATAAATCAGCTGGTAAATTGTGCGTCTTCTGTGTGCTACCACCTAGTGTTATGTATCAGTATGAAGAGGAATTACCACCAGGAATACACCCCTGTACTGCTTGGTCACGCTTTGTTTTGAGGCTCACACACATAAGCTGTCACATGACCAAAGTTCCCGGATGTCCGACTTCTTCCATACGTTCACCAAAAACAATACTGGCAATAGACCATACAGATGCACAGCTGCAGCAGCAGGAGATGCCATGCGCTTAGCCTCTTTATACCCTAATCAGGTTCATGGAATGCACTAGAGTGTGAGGGTGAGATAGGTCCTAATTGTGGGTGTCTACCACCCAATGGGGAGACTTGGCATGTCTGGGAATCTCCTCTGATGTCACTCAGAAGATCCTGTCTTCATTCCTTCTGAACATCTCCACACGTCCATGAAGACTCCACATGAAGGAGCTCATCTTAGAAAACCATAAAAATCTAACAAAAATTTGGAGCGCTGCACGGATCTGCTGCCATCACAAGTAGCACATTTTAGGTCGCGACTCACTGAGAAAATATCGCCTCCTGCTGGGAAAGAAATTTCCAAATACAAAAGCAGAGCTCTAGTACGAGCTGCTATCCGCAGCTACCGGAGTTCACCCAATGCAAACATGCTGGTAGCTGTTCTATCCCTCACTAGTGCCTAGAATTTCTCTGGCATCCCATTGGCTAGCAGTGACCTCTATCAGTCCCTTCAGGATGAACTTTACGATCACAGCTTTTAACAACCAAGCTCTTTTTGAACCTGTTGGTCGTCCAGGAGAACTTACCATGGCTCCGACCCCGTAGGCTGTTGGTGCGAGAGCAGCGTGGTACGGGTCCGCTGTGTAAACTCGTCCATAACTATTAGAATCAAAACAAGAGAAAAAAGACAGAAAAGTTTATGTTTAAAAGAAATAAAAATATAAATTTGAAAACATCTTGAATTTAGATCTTAATACTGTTCAAGCACTGAAAAAGTAAAAAACTTTTTTTCTAAGATTAGCTCATTTGACCTGATTTAAGTGGGTGTGTAAACGTCAGGGGAAGCTCGTCTAAACACAAAAGTTTAGCTCAAACTAAAACACAATCGTACATATAATAAAAAATACTGAATTCTCTGAAAACTCACTGGGACCTGAAATTTTAATCTGTTTCAATTAAAAATGTCTCAGATTTCTCATTTTTAAAAATAAAAGACTCGGTCACACCACCTAAACTTTCCAACAGAAATGAAAAAAATTCCTCACTGCTCCGAACCGTTCATTACTGTTTAAGAAAAGTTGGCTCCCATCGAAGCAACAACCCATACGCTCGACCACCTCAGTTCCTCTCGGGGTGGTCGAGCGTAGAACGATAAGAAGGAGTTCTAAATTTTGACAACGCTCATTACTGCGCATAAAATGGGGAAAAAGTGGGCGTTGGCTTAGAGCTGCACCATTAGAGTTGGCGATGCTTTAGCGGTAGCGGGCGTTGACAAAGTTAAACCAAGGTTCATCCCCGTCATGGGTCGCTTAATGCTCTTACCGCTCTGAAAGTTTTGAGCTGCGTAAAATATTGCGAGCGGTGAGGAGAGGTCAATTTTTGCTCCGGCAAATTTAACCCCACTCCACCAATGCCCAAAGTTTGGCACCACTAGACACAAGCTTGTGGACGCTTTGCTTAGAGTTGCACCTGCTGGACCCGGCGTTGCTTCAGCAGTAGCAGGCATTGACAACGCCAAACCAAGGTTCATCCCCGTCGTGGGTCGCTGTGTCAACCCTCGACACCCTGCCAGTAACTCTGTGTCTGCTCCTAAAATACTTACCAACACTCCACCGAAGTTTGTCCAATGTTTAGTCACCATCAGGGCAACGCTGGCGAAGCAGCGGTGGTCCAGCGTTGGCCTAGTAAAAGCAAGCGTCCACGAACTTGCGTCTAGCGATCCCAAACTTTGGGCGTTGGTGGAACAGAGTTAAATTTGCCAGAGCAGAAATTGACCGCTCCTCGCCACTCACAATATTTTACGCAGTTCAAAAGTTTCAGCGCGGTTAGAGGGCCCCCTAGTGGAAAACCATCAGGGTAAATGTTCTCACTAAAACAAGCGTGGGTGGCGTTGTTTGGGTCGTGTGACCAGGTCTTACGCAAAGAATCCATGAAACCCTGCGTCCTCCACAACATGACACGTGTGCTTCAGTTTAAATCCTCTTAAAAACTGATGGATGTAAGTGAACCAACCTGTCACTGTACCAACCTGTCACTGTACCAACCTGTCACTGTACCAACCAGTCACTGTACCAACCTGTCACTGTACCAAACTGTCACTGTCCCAACCAGTCACTGTACCAACCTGTCACTGTACCAACCTGTCACTGTACCAACCAGTCACTGTACCAACCTGTCACTGTACCAACCAGTCACTGTACCAAACTGTCACTGTCCCAACCTGTCACTGTACCAACCTGTCACTGTACCAACCTGTCACGGTACCAACCTGTCACTGTACCAAACTGTCACTGTACCAACCAGTCACTGTACCAACCAGTCACTGTACCAACCTGTCACTGTACCAACCTGTCACTGTACCAACCTGTCACTGTACCAACCAGTCACTGTACCAACCTGTCACTGTACCAAACTGTCACTGTACCAACCTGTCACTGTACCAACCTGTCACTGTACCAAACTGTCACTGTACCAACCTGTCACTGTACCAACCTGTCACTGTACCAACCTGTCACTGTACCAACCAGTCACTGTACCAACCTGTCACTGTACCAAACTGTCACTGTACCAACCAGTCACTGTACCAACCTGTCACTGTACCAACCAGTCACTGTACCAACCAGTCACTGTACCAACCAGTCACTGTACCAACCAGTCACTGTACCAACCAGTCACTGTACCAACCAGTCACTGTACCAACCAGTCACTGTACCAACCTGTCACTGTACCAACCTGTCACTGTACGCTGCTGCAGCTGCTGCTGCTCCTGGAGTTGCTACGGCTGCTGGCTGGGCGTATCGATATGCTGCGTAGCCGCTCTGAGGAGATAAAAGGAAGGCATGAAGAGAGAGGAGTTACGGAACGAGATGGAACGATGATCATGCATCATGTCAGCAGGAAACTAACACTGAATGTACGGGCATTAAGGGAAGCACAAGCTCATCTGGTACGGAGCGGTGTTCATGGGGTTAGAAACATGGATCATGACAAGGTACATAGTCTCTACATGTCCAGCTCTTTTCTATCTGTGTTGGTTCTCAAAGTGTTTTACAGTCACACACACATTCATACCTGATGGTGGAAGCTGTCATGCAAGCTGGAAACCACCATCATGAGACAGTGGGGGGCTCAGGAACACCTCGACATGAAATCTGAGCAGGGGATTGAACCGATGATGCTCTGGATTCAGATTAGTCGCCCTATCCTATCCCGAGCCACCCTTCCCCTTCCTAAGAAGGTACACCTGGGTCAGAACTAGACTAGTCTAGTCTGGTCCGGCCTGGTAAAGGGCTTTCTCTCCACTACTGAGTACAAACATCAGTCCTTCTACGTGTTCATGAATTTTTTTCCGTCTCTGCCGACAGTGAATATTTAACAAAGAAAATTGTATTCAATTAAATTTCTGCAGATTTTGATGTGAACCTGATGTCGTCTGTAAAAACATTCCGTTCCGTCATCTTCCGCTTGTTCCGGGGTCGGGTCGCGGGGGCAACAGCCTCAAACAGGCAGCCCAGGCCTCTCTCTCCCCGGCTGCATCCTCCAGCTCACCCGGAAGGATCCCAAGTCGTTCCCCATCCAGCTGTGAGACATAGTCTCTCCAGCGGGTCCGGGGTTTGCCCCTTGGTCTCCTCCTGGTGGGACGTGCCCGAACCACCCCATCTGGCTCCTTTCGACCTGGAGGAGGAGCGGCTCGACACCGAGCTCCTCCCGGATGGCAGAGCTCCTCACCTGATCTCTGAGTGAGAGCCCAGCCACCCTGCGGAGGAAGCTAATTTCGGCCGCTTGTACCCGCGATCTGATTCGTTCGGTCACCACACACAGCTGGTTACCATGGTGAGGGTCGGAACGTAGATCCTGGTTACCATGGTGAGGGTAGGAACGTAGATCCTGGTTACCATGGTGAGGATAGGAACGTAGATCCTGGTTACCATGGTGAGGGTAGGAACGTAGATCCTGGTTACCACGGTGAGGGTAGGAACGTAGATCCTGGTTACCACGGTGAGGATAGGAACGTAGATCCTGGTTACCACGGTGAGGGTAGGAACGTAGATCCTGGTTACCATGGTGAGGGTAGGAACGTAGATCCTGGTTACCATGGTGAGGGTAGGAACGTAGATCCTGGTTACCATGGTGAGGGTAGGGACGTAGATCCTGGTTACCATGGTGAGGGTAGGGACGTAGATCCTGGTTACCATGGTGAGGGTAGGAATGTAGATCCTGGTTAACATGGTGAGGGTAGGAACGTAGATCCTGGTTACCATGGTGATGGTAGGAACGTAGATCGACTTGTAAATCAAGAGCTTTTCTTTTCAGCTCAGCTCTCTCTTTACCACGACGGACTGATGCAGCATCTTAGTTATTGCTGATGCCGCACCGATCCACCTGTCGATCTCCCGCTCCATCCTTCCCCCACTCGTGAACAAGACCCCGAGATACTTAAACTCTTCCACTTGGGACAGGACCCTGTCCCTGACCCCTGTAAAAACATCTGTAGTTAAAAAGAATGGAAACCCTAAAAAAAAAATCCTAAAAATGATCAAATTTCACGTCAAGATGTAAAATAAAACTTTTTCTGTTCATAGTTTTCACAATTATTAAAAATCTACGGCTCGACTTCAACAGAGCAGAGTGACAGGAAGTCCAAAAAATCTCAGAGAACCGAAAACCCCTCAAAAAAGCATTGACAGATTTTAGCTGTTTGGTCGCTCGGCTGGGAAGCGGGAGATTTTTTTTTTTTTTTTGGGCGGGGCGGGGCCGGGGGCGATACCACCAGAAGGAATGACATACAATGTGAATGTCTGTCAAGATGTGGAGCTTTTAGAGACAGTTTAACATCTTTTTAAGATTCACTGGAGATGAAAAACATTGTTACCATGGTAACACACATTCTGCCCAGCGCTGAGCCAGCTGTGGTGTGTTCCACCAAGCAGCTGTTCCAGCTCTGTACTACCAGACTTGGGTGCAGCACCTAGCATCTATTCAGAAGCTGTTTGGATCTCACTCTTTGACTGCTTGGAGCTACCGGACACATGATTTTTTTTCTTTTATGAAAGTATGCTTTATAAATGAGGATTCACACACACACACACACACACACACACACACACACACACACACACACACACACACAGTGTGTGTATTCAGCATGTAACTGATGAAATGGCGCCTCCTGCTGGTGTTTTGAAAACATGCAGAGAGGCTCCTACTTACATAAATATCAGCTGCACTGTAGAAGCCGTCCTGATAGGCCATCACGCTGAGAACACGGAACCGTGTGGGCACAGCAGAGAAATGTAAACATGATAGATGGTGAGTAACAGAGAGAGAGAGAGAGGGAGACAGAGAGGGAGAGAGAGAGGTGGAGAGAGAGAGAGAGAGAGAGAGAGAGAGACAGAAAAAAAGAGAGAGAGAGAGAGAGAGGCGGGGACGGGGTGTTGAGATTATTACAAAGGGTCCAACATGAGAGATAAAACCAATACTATCCATCTTACCCAGGGTACGCAGGCAGGGCAGGCTGGGGAACTGCTGCCCGGATCGCACCGTACACGGGCCGCGCCCGGCCACGTAGCTGAGCGCCTCGCAGGGTGGCGGCTGCTGTCGGGTACGGGAACCCTGGAACTGGAACGGAAACGTTTCAGCTTCAATGTTAGTTTTAACCAGGATCAGAACTCGGAGTGGGGTGGCACGGTGACGCAGGGTAGGATGATGGGCACACAGCTTGAAGGTTAGGGGTTTGAGTCCAAGAGTGGTCTTTCTGTGTGTAGTTTGCATGTTCTCCCTGTGTATGTGTGGGTTTTCTCTGGTACATCCCACCCTGTGTGTGGATGGTTGTGTGTGTGTGTGTGGCCCTGCAACTGACTGGCAACCTGTTCTGAGTGTACCCCGTCTCTCCGGCACCCCGATTCAGAAGATGAAACTAAATTTCTTTAAGCTTTTAGAATCACAGTGACTTTATTTTGGAACTAATTAGATTTTTAAGTCTGATAAAGAACAAAAAAAAGAAAACAAGAAAAAAGAACACCCCAACATTAAAACACAAATTTTGATGAAACTCTGTTTCATTCTGTCGTCTTCCGCTTTTCCAAGGCCGGGTCACGATACTGTACTTGGGAAACCCAGGCTTCTCTCACCTTGGCTGTATCCTCCAGCTCACCTGGAAGGATCCCAAGGTGTCCCCTGTCCAGCTGTGAGACATAGGCCTCGTCCACATGTAGCCGGATAAGGGAAAACGCATATCTGCTGTCCTCCGTTTTAGGAAAACGTTCGCGTCCACATGGAGTCGTATAAATACGCTTCTGAGTGCGGTTATGAGCCCGACCAGTAGTTGGCAGTATTGATGTAAACGTAAGTTCTGAGCTATCCAATCAGAACACCTCTCTCATCATTTCCGCAGCATGGATCCATGTTGGGCAGCACGGTGGCACAGTGGGTAGCACAGTGGCTTCACAGCAAGAAGGTCGTGGGTTGGAGTCCTGGGTGGGGACGAGGTTTGGAACACTGTCCTTTCTGTATGTAGTTTGCATGTTCTCCCCGTGTCAGCGTGGGTTTCCTCCGGGTACTCCGGTTTCCTCCCACCCTCCAAAGACATGCATGCTTAAATTTAGCCGAGATGGGCTCCGGCACCCCCCGCAACCCCGAAAGAGATAGACGGATAAGAAGAAGATCCATTCTGCCCACTGTCTGCTTTTGTAAACAATGACATACAGTATGTGCATTACTTGTCGCAGGTTGTGACGCATAAAAACGCAAATCTCCGTTTTCACATGTTCACACGCAAATGCAAAGACGGGGTTTTCCAAAATCTCCTCTTTGGCTTGAGTTTTCAAAAACGCCGGTTTTGAGAGAAAAAACCCTCTGTTTTTATGTGGACGGGACCTTAGTCACTCCAGCTGGTCTGACTCTGGGTCTCCTCCTAGTGGACGGGTCCAAAACACCTCCTTTTATTTCTATATTTCTAAAAAACTACAGCATCTTTGTTTCATTTCAATCCAAACAGAATTTTAAAGTCTTGTTTTTACTAAACTTTCAGTTAGTTTTTATGTAGTTATAAGCGTCCCCAGAAATGAAAGATCCTGTAATGTTTTTCCAGTTTGGAGAACCATGTTCTCTTACCTGTGTAGAGCTCAGGGCTGTACATGGCTCCCACCATCGGACTCAGCTTCCAACCAGCTGAAACACATCAGGAAGACATTTGATTAGAAGTCAGTGTTCTTAAAACTCTAATCAGAGTCTGGAATAAACACACCGAGGCAGAACGGGGTGGTGGGAACCTGCATCCGTTAAAAGCTCCGCCCCCTGGGAGACGGCCTGCGGTGGGAGACTGATGCTGACACAAACGTATTTAAAACATCTGAGAATGTTTTCTAATTAATTACGTCATTTATTTTAGAAAATGTTTTAATGTTTCATTCTGTTCCGTCGTCTTCCGCTTATCCAGGGCTGGGTCACAGGGTAACACCCTCAGACAGGAACCCCAGACTTCTCTCCCCCTGTCTGATCCTCCAGCTCACCCAGAAGGATCCTGAGGTGTTCCCTCCAAGCTGATAATTTACCGTTCCCAGACGTTCTAAGAAAGTTTTTCAAAGGTTAGCAGAACGTTCTTTGAAAGTTAACATTATCTTTTTAGTTTTCAGAACGTTCCTCTAACCTTAATTTTAACCATAGAGTTTAGAATTTGGTTCTCTAAACGTTCTGGGAAGGTTAGGTTCTAACAGAACCACCGACTAACCTTTAGAGAACCTTCACAGAACCTCAGGTTAACGTTCCCTGCAGGTTCTCTGTTTGCTGATCTGTCCAGCTGTGAGACATAGTCTCTCCAGCAGGTCTGGGGTCTGACTATGGGTCTCCTCCTGATAGGAAATCCCCAAAACGCCTCACCGGCAAGTCGCTCGGGAAGCTCAAGAGACCTGGCTCCAGAGTCCAATCTGTGCGTTGAGGTGAGTCCAACTAAATCTAGTCTCAACCGCTCAACCTCGCACACCACCTTGGGGCACTTGCCCACCAGAGAAGTGACGTTCAACGCCCCAAGAACTAGTCTATGCAGCCGAGGGTCTGATGATGGTGTCGCCCATCTCCTCCTTCACCCGACCCTTATGCTCCTACCTACAGGTGATGAGTCCACTGGAAGAGGGACCCATATCTCCCGGCTGGGCTTCATGAGTAAAAGCCCAGCCACTAGCCGCTCGCTCTTGTACCCTACCCTTGGGCCTGGCTCCACTGGGAGCCGCGATGACCCGCCTCTGGGCGAGGGAAACTTGTTCTTTCCAGGAGGGGTTTTTGAGCCGCGCTTTGTCTGGCCCCTCATCTAGGAGCTGATTGCCTCGGTTGACCCTACCAGGGGCATTAAGCCCCGGACAACATACTGTACCTCCAGGGATCAGTGAGACACAGGGGCAGTGGGGTATGCTCTGACTCTAAGACTGTTTAAAAACTGGGATGTAGTGATGATTGTGAGCCCTCACCGTACGGTAGCGCTGCCAGGCCTTCCCCGTTAGAATACGGTGGGATGATCTTCTTGTTCGTCATCACTCTGGCTGTTGCGTTGTTGACCTGGACGGCAGAAGACGGGGTTCAGCGGTCAAATTTAACACATTCACACGTCAGCAGCAAAAACAAGTTTCATTAATAAACGTTTATAAATGAATCAGTGAGGATTTCTTTTATTCTGCTGAAAAACAGCCGTTTAATTCATGCATTTTTTTAAAGGAGAAAAACAGAAAATAAAGGAATCCGGTCAGATTTCAGAAACATTAAAGAGGGGATGTCGTGCTTTTTGAGGGACGATAATTATTTACTTAAAGCGCATAAAATAAACATTGAACTTTTTCGGCATCTCCCTTTAGGGGGCGCCACAGCAAGTCAGTTTCTTCCATCTAACCCTATCTCCTGCATCCTCTTTGGTCACACCAACTATCTTCATGTCTTCCTTCACTGTATCCATGAACCTCCTCTTTGGTCTTCCTCTAGTCCTCTTTCCTGGTGGTTCCAAACCCAGCATCCTTCTTCTGATGTACTCTCTCTCTCTCCTCTGCACATGTCCAAACCATCTCAGTCTGACCTCTCTGACTTTAAAACCTCTAACATGTGCTGTTCCTCTGATCCTGTCCATCCTGGTCACTCCCAGAGAGATCCTCAGCATCTTCATCTCTGCTACAAACATCTCTGCTTCCTGTCTTTTCCTCAGTGCCACTGTCTCTAGACCAATCAGCATGGCCGCTCTCACCACACTGTCTCTAGACCAATCAGCATGGCCGCTCTCACCACACTGTCTCTAGACCAATCAGCATGGCCGCTCTCATCACACTGTCTCTAGACCAATCAGCATGGCCGCTCTCACCACACTGTCTCTAGACCAATCAGCATGGCCGCTCTCACCAGACAGATTGTTCCAGCCTGCCTGCACATGCTTCTTCACCTCCTCTCCACACTCTTCATTGCTATGGACTTTCACTCTTGCGTTTGACACAAAGAATTCCCCGCTCCTATCGTTCCCCCTAGGTGCGTGCGCGACACTTCATAAATCGTGTATGAGGTTACAAACACAGCGTAAAGCGCTTCAAATTAGCAAAGCTAACACATGGTTTTTATGTTCTAATTGAGTTGAAAAATGTATGTGGTAAAAATGTAAGTCCAAGTACGGACTGAGCGTGTGCAGAGCACCTGCTCTAAACACTCACTGTTTACATTAAAATTGGAGAGTAAAATCAGTGGCTAAGAACAACCTGGCGTTAAAACACCACCTGTACACAAGATGGGAGAGTTTCCTAAGGACTCAAACATAAACAAACCCCAGTTATCAGCATCTATTTAACGAGGAGAAACTTTCAATAAGTTGATTTTACATCAAACTCTTTATGTTTGTGTTTTTATTTCAGCAGCACTTGATGCTGGAATGTTGAAGTCACTTCCAAAGCGGGATATTATGCCTAAACTTTGTGACTATGACTCTAAAAACAAAGTAAAACTACAAAGTATATATTTTTTTAAACCTTCAGGGATTTGTTTAGTCTTCTTCTTGAGTGTTTCCGGCAGACTAGCCGCCTGCTGGCGTATTGCTGCCTCTCACTGGACACATCCGGTACTATAACTCAAATTCTAAAGTGAAGTTTGGTCTAATAGAAAAAAGCCCAGACAGCTGTCATTATGTCCCTCTGAAACTCCCCAAGTCCAAGCAAAGATACAACCAAAATGGATGTCAGTCCCAGTTGTGTCGGATCTAAAAAGAAGATCCTGTTCTTCATCAGGCTTCCTCAGGGCTAAGTCAGGAACTAGACCAGAGTGCCCGAGCCTCAACCTCATGAACAGCACTTGTTCAAACCTATCCCTACCCCAGCTGGTGCCCCCCCCCTCCCCCCGCCCCCACACACACACACACCTTAACAGACTTTTGAATTGATTAAAAACGTCTCCCTCTGCGCTCCCCATGCCATACTGTCTTTACATTGTTTCCTGTTTTATTTTGAAATCCCTAACAACTTCTTCCAATCAGCTGATTGGATTTCTCCTCCTGAGATTACCTGTTCCTACCTTATCAGTCTCACCTGTGTCTCATCTTCCCTTCCTCCTTTTCTGTACATCATGCTTGTTTTGTTCCAGTTTTTAAACGTTCACCAGTCACACGTTTGTTCTGAAACCCGTCTTAGAGTCTCAGCTGTCCTGCTCACGTGTTCACACCCCCACACCACCAGACAGAGGCTCTGCATTTCTTTCCTAATCTATTAAACTATTTCTTTGTCTTTTTGACAACAGTCTGACCTCTCGGCAGGGTTCACTCGCACAAAAGTGGGCGGGTGCTTTTCTATTTAACCAATCGTTTCTTGTGAGACCGAATGTGACGTTTGTAACGCACTCAGTGCAGTCCGGAACAGACGCATTAAACTCGCTTTAAAAAGATAAAACCACAAAGATCTAGAAAAAAATGTCTGAAATTTCAGGGTTTATAAAAAAGACCAAGGCGTCTTTGAACGCGACATAACGATGTCTCTCAGTTCGTTTGATTGGCTGAAAATATTAAGCACAAAATCCCCTCTTTTAAAAAAACTATCCAGGATTATTTCATGTTTTTAACTAAAAAAGGAAAATAATTAAGCATCAAACACATTATGGTGTTTTTAAATGATTCACACAATCAGAGCGCATCACATCTCCAAGAGCCAATCAGCAAGCTTCGGATGCAGATTTAAAAAAACGACCCAAATCTAAACCCACTTCAACCAATGAGAAGACGTCAGATGGAAAGACAAGATGAGAGGGAGGGGCGGGCGAGAGGGAAACTTTATCTGGTTTTACTACTACACACACACGCAGTGTATACAGCATGCTCATACACACACATACACACACCAATGTGTACAAAGTTATTCTCTTTCGTCATCGTTTAACTTCTGTTTACACCCTTTAATCTGATTGGCAGCCTGGGTAGTGTAACATCTCTGAAAGATGTTTTGGTTAAATAACCTCAGTGTAACCATAGCAACTAAGGCTTCAAAGAAACAGAAGTTATTTAGATTAATAATGAAAACATATAGTAACCAGGATTTACATTCCTACCCTCACCATGGTAACCAATATCTACATTCCTACCCTCACCATGGTAACCAGGATCTACGTTCCTACCCTCACCATGGTAACCAGGGTCTACGTTCCTCCCTCACCATGGTAACCAGGATCTACGTTCCTACCCTCACCATGGTAACCAGGATCTACGTTCCTACCCTCACCATGGTAACCAGGGTCTACGTTCCTACCCTCACCATGGTAACCAGGATCTACGTTCCTACCCTCACCATGGTAACCAGGATCTACGTTCCTACCCTCACCATGGTAACCAGGATCTACGTTCCTACCCTCACCATGGTAACCAGGATCTATGTTCCTACCCTCACCATGGTAACCAGGATTTACGTTCCTACCCTCACCATGGTAACCAGGATCTACGTTCCTACCCTCACCATGGTAACCAGGATCTACGTTCCTACCCTCACCATGGTAACCAGGATCTACGTTCCTACCCTCACCATGGTAACCAGGATCTACGTTCCTACCCTCACCATGGTAACCAGGATCTACGTTCCTACCCTCACCATGGTAACCAGGATTTACGTTCCTACCCTCACCGTGGTAACCAGGATCTACGTTCCTACCCTCACCATGGTAACCAGGATCTACGTTCCTACCCTCACCATGGTAACCAGGATCTACGTAAGTCGTGGACCATCTGAAGATTCTGTGGTCGTTCACATGGCAAAAACACCAACACAGAAGCGGCCATTACTTCTTTTAAAATGTACTATAAAACATTTTAAACAGTAAATAAACAAAGTACTTCAAATCAATGAAATATTTCTCTCTTTTAAACGACCACGCTAGACGTGACGTAATGACCTTCAAAGTCTTCACTCTCTGAAAAGAATGAAGGCATGACTATTGATAAGGTTTTATCGATCATTGTCCTCTTATCGATACGTCTTAATGATTCGTGTCTTTAACGATTTTACTATCAACACTTTTAGAAACAAAAGAACAAACAAATAAGTATCATAAACATCAAACAGTACTACAGTACTTTCAGCATTTACACCGATACACACCTGAAGGATCTTAAGTTCTACAATAAAAACAACAGTTAATATTTTACAGCCTGTGTTCTGATCCAATCAGGAGGCTGGATTTCTTCTTTACTCTGTAAAGTTGGTGGTGGGGAACACAACAGAACTTTAAACGTTATTATTGTTGTTTATGATAAAACATGGAGCGTGTGCCGTTATTTCGTAGCACCTGTTGCATTGGAGTCGGAGCTGCTTCAACGTGCTCGTCAAACACAGTACATCTTTCAGTCTGAATGCCGTGGATTTTGGTACCGTATTTGGACAAATTTCTTATGGTTTCACTTTTACATGAAAATACTTTATTACACTTTAGACAACTTTGCATTGTCGACACCAGTTTTGATAACTTGAGATCGCTGTGCACGTTCTGCCATCACGCCTCCCTCGGCTTTACAATGGAATTTTGTGTGTAGCAGCAGCACTGCAGCGAGTCCCAGAGCACGTCTGCATCGCCCCTTCACGAGTGAAGATGCGGTGTCAGTGAGGTGTTTCTGCTTGAAGTGAAAAGTGTTGCGGCACGGTGTGACCGGAACCGATAGCAGATCCGTTTGGACTAGCGCTCATTGGTCCGGTCAAAATGACGGCCGCGGAACTGGTTTAGAAAAAATCGGTTCTCGATACCCAGCCCATCTCATACCCATCCCGAGGCATGACCCTAAAGTGCAGATAAAAAGGGTTAGGGCTAATCCTAACCCCCATGAACCTAGACAAGCAAAGCTTTTTGATGTTTGATAGAAACTCCAGTAAACTACATTAAAGCAAGTAACTAGCATGAAGACAGGGTTACTGTAGGTCGCCATGGACAACAAGTTAGAGTTCATTTATTGATCTAACAAAACACCAGCAGAGCATTCTGGGATGTGTAGTATCGGTGCTAAATGCACAGTAACATCAGATATTATCAAGCTTTATGGGCCAGATTTAAAATGCGCTACTTGTGATGGCAGTAGGTCCATGTGGTGCTCCACTTTCAGTTTGATTTGTTTTTAGTTTTTATTGTAGTTTGAAGAGCTGATCTCCTTCCTCAGCTCCTTCATGTGGAGTCTTCATGGACGTGTGGAGATGTTCAGAAGGAATGAAGACAGGATCTTCTGAGTGACATCATCAGTGCTTCCTGTCTGAACTAAAGATGGTGGACTGCTGGTGTTGTTCCACCACAGTGAAGGATCAACATGTGGAGCTTTTAGAGACAGTTTAACATCTTATTAGGATTCACTGGAGATGAAAAACATTGTTGCCACGGTAACGCACAATCAACCCAGTCGTCTCCTTCCCCTTCCATAATCCCCCTCGAGGGGGCGCAACATCCTGTCAGTTTCTTCCATCTAACCCTATCTGCTGCATCCTCTTCGGTCACACCAACTATCTTCATGTCTTCCTTCACTGTATCCATGAACCTCCTCTTTGGTCTTCCTCTAGTCCTCTTTCCTGGTGGTTCCAAATCCAGCATCCTTCTTCTGATGTACTCTCTCTCTCTCCTCTGCACATGTCCAAACCATCTCAGTCTGACCTCTCTGACTTTAAAACCTCTAACATGTGCTGTTCCTCTGATCCTGTCCATCCTGGTCACTCCCAGAGAGATCCTCAGCATCTTCATCTCTGCTACCTCCATCTCTGCTTCCTGTCTTTTCCTCAGTGCCACTGTCTCTAGACCAATCAGCATGGTCGCTCTCACCACACTGTCTCTAGACCAATCAGCATGGCCGCTCTCACCACACTGTCTCTAGATCAATCAGCATGGCCGCTCTCACCACACAGTCTCTAGACCAATCAGCATGGCCGCTCTCACCACACTGTCTCTAGACCAATCAGCATGGCCGCTCTCACCACACTGTCTCTAGACCAATCAGCATGGCCGCTCTCACCACTCTGTCTCTAGACCAATCAGCATGGCCGCTCTCACCACACTGTCTCTAGACCAATCAGCATGGCCGCTCTCACCACGCTGTCTCTAGACCAATCAGCATGGCCGCTCTCACCACACTGTCTCTAGATCAATCAGCATGGCCGCTCTCACCACACAGTCTCTAGACCAATCAGCATGGCCGCTCTCACCACACTGTCTCTAGACCAATCAGCATGGCCGCTCTCACCACACTGTCTCTAGACCAATCAGCATGGCCGCTCTCACCACTCTGTCTCTAGACCAATCAGCATGGCCGCTCTCACCACACTGTCTCTAGACCAATCAGCATGGCCGCTCTCACCACACTGTCTCTAGACCAATCAGCATGGCCGCTCTCACCACATTCAACCCAGCACAGAGCCTAATGTCATGTGCTCCACCAAGCGGACGTTCCAGTTCCAACCCAGCTGAGTGCTTGGAGCTACCGGACACACAGATTTTCTCTGCAGGGAGTTAATAAGTTTCTGTAGCAATCCAAACACACACACACACACACACACACACTCATACAAAAACACATCTAACTGTGCATGAGCGGTGATGGGAGAGAGAGAGAGAGACAGAGAGAGAGAGAGAATGGAAGCTGGGTGGGACAGGATGTGGTAGCAGGGAGAGGGACGAGGAGGGAGCAGGGGGGGTTAGGCGGGATGCAAACATCATTCCTCAAAAAAAAAGATGCAAGAAAAAAAAAGCAGTTTCGAACCAGAATCATAAACGTTTCGACCAGAAAACAACTTCTTTTCCTTCAGATGTTTCACATTCCAACGGAACGCCGACAGGAAGTGTGTGATCGACAAGCCACGCCTCCTTTCCTTACCCCACCCTCATGCTAACACATGCGGTGCGTCATGCGTGCAGCCGTTAGCGATGCAGAACGTCAACATAACGCCATGCGCCAACCAATCACAGGCTCAGATTTAATCAGCCTTCATTTCAGGTGCATTTATTTCAACTTCCTTTGGACGGGTGGCGGTGGAGCGGGTGGAGCGGGTGGAGGAGGTGGAAAGGGAGTCATTTAAAAACGATGCCATGTGCACACCACTTACCGTTGCCGGGGAAACGGCGTGAGGACACGCGAGCAGTTACCGTGGAGACTGACGACGACAACAACAAACAAAAATCATCAAGAAATAAGAGAAACAAAATGTAAGAAAAAAAAGAATGAACCCGAAAATAAAAGAGAGAGAGAGGGAGGGAGCGGGAAGGAAGGGGGGTACATGGGGGCGGGATGCGGAGCAGCCCCCAACAGGAGGTGAGACCCACCCACACGGGTCACGGGTCTAAAAACAAAAACCCATGAGGAGGAAAGAGACGATAAAAAAGATGGTGAATGAAGGAAGGAACGATGTGTCCAACGTGTGTACCCCACGTGTGTACCCAACGTGTGTACCCCACGTGTGTACCCAACGTGTGTACCCCACGTGTGTACCCAACGTGTGTACCCCACGTGTGTACCCCACGTGTGTACCCCACGTGTGTACCCAACGTGTGTACCCAACGTGTGTACCCCACGTGTGTACCCCACGACTCATCGCCATGTCGATGGCAGGGTCCATGCAGGAAGCGTGATGGAGACGGACTTAGGGGGGTCAGGGAGGTGGTCTCACAGGCAAATCATGCTCAAAGATCAGAACCTGTTGGGCAGGTTTTATCATGAGTGTGTGTGTGTGTGTGTGTGTGTGTGGATGGGTGTGTATGTGTATGTGGTTGTATGGTTGTGTGTGTGAGTGGTTTTGTGTGTGTGTATATGTGTGTGTGTACGTAATAATAATAATGATAAATTTTATATGTGTACGTGTGTGTGTGTGTGTGTGAGTGGATGGTTCTGTGTGTGTGTGTGTGTGTGGATGGTTCTGTGTGTGTGTGTGTGTGTGTGTGTGTCTGTGTGTGTGTGTGTATGTATGTGTGTGTGTGTGTGTGTGTGTAGGTGTGTGTATGTGTGTGTTTGTGTGTGTGTGTGTGTATGTGTGTGTGTGTGTGTGTATGGGTGTGTTTGTGTGTGTACGTGAATGGTTGTGTATGTGGGTGTGTGTGTGTGTGTGTGTGCATGTGGGTGTGTTTGTGTGTCTGTGTGTGTGTGTCTGTGTGTGTGTGTGTGTGTGTAGGTGTGTGTATGTGTGTGTTTGTGTGTGTGTGTGTGTATGTGTGTGTGTGTGTGTATGGGTGTGTTTGTGTGTGTACGTGAATGGTTGTGTATGTGGGTGGGTGTGTGTGTGTGCATGTGGGTGTGTTTATGTGTGTGTGTGTGTGTGTGTGTGTGTGTGTGAGACCCCGCAACAGCCGAGCAACTCTCGCCTGACATCAGCTGGGATAGGCTCCTGCAGCCCTGCGACCCCATTAGGGATCATCGGTTCAGAAGATGAAAGGAAACCCTGTGTGTTCGGGGTTTTACACACACACACACACACACACACACACACACACACACAAACAACCATCCCCCCCACACACACACCCTCTCCTGGTGGAAAGTGTTTACATCATGTTATAAATCTTTTTTTTTTTCGACTCATTTGGTTTTGGTTTCTATGGAAACAACAAGATGCAGGTCGACGTCTCTCCGTCCCGCTGACGGTGGGATGCAGTGTGTGACCCCTACTTCTATTACCCATCATGCATCAGTCTGAACCTTTAAACCCTGGTCTCCACGGTAACGACCGACCATGTGCTGTAACCATGCAGCATCGTCTCACAAACATCAGCGGGTAGAACCCGGACCGGACTGGACCGGATCAGGCGGCTTTAAAACAACCAAAAAAAAACCAAGCAGCCTCTTGTGATGATGTAGGGAGTGTTTATGGGATGAGATGCAGGGAAAGAGGAACACCCCCACCTCCACCCTCGCCCCGTCTGCCTGCTGCTTCATCCATGCCGTGACAGAAGCTTCTCCAAGAGCAGCCATGCCCCCCTTCGCCCGTCCTTCGCCCCCTCGCTACCAACCACAGCTCAGAGCCACAACAAAAACATCCACAAGAAGTGCGTTCGCACCATGCCGGTGGAGCCAGAGGGGTGGGGGTAGAAAAGTTGGGGTGAAGGCTGAAGCGGTCATCATACACTCCCTGCCCTAATTGAAGAGGAAATGCTCGGAGGGTGACGGCGTACCTCGATTTTCCGTCCTTCGACCAGCGTACCGTGAAGCTTCTCTCTGGCTCGCTCAGCTTCGGCGCTCGACTCAAACGTTACGAAACCAAAACCCTGTGGGAAGAGGAGGGGGGTAAAAATGGAGGAACAGGACAGAGGAGGGAGTGGTGGAGAGATTAAAGGGCGTACCTTCGAGCCTCTCTCGTTGAAAATGATCTCCACGTCCAGGATTTTACCGAATTGCTGAAACGAGACGGAGAAAAATGAGACACGGAAATGCTGAAAAACTGAAACAACAAACTGAGCTCACTCAGATTTTTTATCTGATTCTTTCTCGTCGACTAAAATGTGACCAAAATTTTAATTAATTTTTGTTCCAAAGACTAAAACTAAAACTAAGATGGCTGCCAAAAACAAGATTGATTGTGAGGCGAGGCTTCAATTACTGGTCTTTGAGTGAAGTTTGTGTGTGTGTGTGTGTGTGTACGTCACTGTGTGAAGTTTCTTTCATCTTGTCTGTGTAGACCCTCATTCATCCAGGAGTGATCCATAGTAGAAAAAGTTCTAAAAAAGTCTTCTGGACAGTTTCATTCTTGATCGACCACCTTCTATTGAGGCTTGAGAAGACTGTGGACCACAGTCTGTACAGCAGACTGTGGACCACTTGAGGCTTCTCTTGAGGCTTAAGAAGCCTCAAGTGGTCCACAGTCTGCTGTACATCTGCATCTTAAATCCACCAAACACACTTTTGAGGACAGCGAGGTGAAGATTCTAAGTAGAGAGAAAGGTTGGTTTGAAAGAGGGGTGAAGGAAGCCATCTTTGTGATGAAAGAAAATCCCTCACTGAATCGGAGTGGAGGCGTTAGATACATTCTGCCCGGTATTTACAGCAGCCTTTTGAAGCCATGGACTAAAGATGACACCTCGTGAGCCAGATTCACGCCTCTCGTTAGCAGGAATTTCTATTCACTAGGCTTTTAGCATTTTTATAATAGGGTCGTTTACTGGTCTGTGGCTACAATAGGAGCCATTCACGGCCATCATAGGTAACACAGGCTCATTGGTCGAGCCCTTCCTTTCTATTTATTTTTACCTTTTACTCAGGTTAGTATATATAGATCCAGTTTTCAGTCCATTTCATTGAGATTGAAAATGATTTCCGGATGGAAGTCGAAACGTCTCGTTCAAGAATTAAACTGTCCAGAAGACTTTTTTGAAACTTTTTCTACCATCTTTCTTCCATCTTTAGACTGAGAGATGAAACAATCCAGATAAATCAAAGAAATGATCTCAATGACGCTTTAATTTTAAAAATACAAACCTAAATGGTCCGATCTAACCAACCAATGAGACAATAAAGACCTGGTTTACCCCTCTAACATGTTTAGATAATAGAATCTCCTGCTGGCTGGGTGTGGTCCTACACCCACAGGCTTTATGCCAGCCGTGCACCTGTCGGGATATTTCCACCATAGTGACATATTCAGTTTTAAACTAGTAGTAGTAGTTTATTTATTTTTTTCAGGCATTTAAACATTTTCTTACAGTACAAAAGAAAAGAAAACAATATGTATAAGGTCTGAAGCCGAAGCTTATGATGCCTGCCCCTTACTCATTTAAACTATGTATATTCAAGCTGCTGACTCTTAAAAAAAATCCACATGTACAGCAGTTTACATGAAATAAAAGTGTCCATCTTTAGAGCTTTTTTTCTTCATATGATTTTATATTTTTTTTTGTATAAAGTGCTGAACTGTTTACATTCTTCTAAATCTTGATCCAAATTATTCCAAAGATTTACACCAATAAATGAAACACAACGCTGTTTTGTTTGTCCTTACAGTCATCTTCAGTGGCGGCTGGTGACGTGTGGCGCAGGGGCGCCGCCCCCCTCGACCTTATGACCAAGAAACATATATGCATATATATCTATATATACATATATAAACATGTATGTGTTTATAAGTATGCAAAACTGTCGAGTGTGAAGATTACATGCATTTTAATAATGTTTTACACCGTTTTATTTTATTTTATTACTTCCTGTGCAAACCGGAACGAGGGCGGGGGGTAGGTACGCCCTCCCAGGTAAACGTATTGGTGTGTATGTGGCTTCCGGTTTTTATGGAAAAAACGTGACGTCAGCTCTAAATTTTTTCCCATTCATGTGTATTGCAAACCATGACCACGCCCGCGGGGCGCAGAGATTTTCCGTTTTCTAAGTGTTCTAAAGAAGAAAAAAGAAGAGTGAAGGAGCTTGGACCGGACACCCCAGATTTGACTGTAAAACAAAACAGTTCAGATCGCGGCCGCTTTTATGTGAGAGGATAAGAAACACTGGATAAGAAACACTTTTTTTGTTTCCCCTGCTTATTGTTTAGTTCAGCAGCAACTGAAAAGGTGTGGATATTAACAGGGGTGAGTGACTTGAAGCATTTGTCTGAAAAGTGCAAACGTCATGAAACTTGCCGCACCCATCTTGATAGTAGCTATAAGCGAGGTGTTTTTGGCAGTAGTAAAATCCTGGCACAATTAAATGAAGGCTACCGAACTGGCATAAGGAAACATAATGAAGAAGTCACCAAAAACAGACACATATTGTCACGAATAATTTTATATTTATTTTATATATATATATACTTTTATATAATATATCTAAAAAAAAATTTGTGTGTTTGAAAAATGTGCGCCCCCCCAGTTTTTTTTACCACCAGCTGCCACTGGTCATCTTTTTAAACACATTACATCCTCTGAAATTATACACAGTATCCCTCTTATGAAAAAAGTTTTGAATAGAATTGGGTAGATGATTATTGTTTATTTTAAACATGATTTGTGCAGTTTTTATTTGAACCAAATCCTTAAATTTAAAAGCCTTTTTGTTAATAAACAGTTGATTTGTATGTGCTCTGTAATTGGCTTTATTTACAGTTCTTATTGCCCTTTTTGAATGATGGTAACTGGAGTGGTATTTGTTTGATATGTGTTGCCCCACACCTCGTAACACCTCGTAACACCTTGGAACACCCGAACTTCTTATGAAAATACTTTTTAAATATCAGTATAAATACACCGATGAGCACCTAGAGGTGTGACTGGGTTTTACATATAAACTCTAGCGTCTCAACAGAGACCAAAAGCCTTCATACGGACGTCGGTGTAGATTACCAGTCATCCAGGTCATAGTTAAAAAATCAAGTGGACAAAGTTTCTGGTTAGAGGACGTTTGGTCTCTCCTCCAAGTTCAGTCTGACTGGTACTGAGCTGGCAGTAAAGATCCTCCTCCTTGATGGAGTTTCACTTCTTTTAGGAGGTCCCTGACGACCTGTGTCCGTCTTCTTCGGCTTCATCGCGTGTCGTGGGATTCTTCTCATAACGAGTTCTGTTGTCATGCTGTGTGTGTTTGGGTTTTTAAAACAGGATGAAAGCTTGGATCCAAGTCAATCATCTCTATCAAGTGAAGGATTTTTTATTTTTACATCGCTGGTTTAAGAGTTGAGTCAAGGAAGCCATCTTTATTTTGTTTTCAGAACCACTTCTCCCTGACAGGGTCACAAGAGGCGCCGAAGCCTATCCCGGTTGAGTTCAAGCGAGAGGCAGGATACACCCAAACAGGTCACCAGTCTGTTGCAGGGCCACACACACACACACACACACACACACACACACAACCATCCATACTGTACACACACTCATTCTTAGAATCAATCAACTTATCACTTATGTTTTTGGAGAGTGGGAGAACATGCAAACTCCACACAGAAAGCCCAGTGTTTCAAGCCTCGCCCCCACTACGGGACTCAAATCCCTGGCCTTCTTGCTGTGAAGCAACTGTGCTTACCCCTTCCCCACTGTGCCACCCCAAGGCTGCCAAGCAAAATTAATTTGACTATGGATATAAAAAGTCAAATAAAAACCTGATGTGTTTCCAACGTGTGTGAAACGTGTTCACTACGTACCCCAAACATCTGTCGCAGGTCGGGGTCTCTGAAACGGAAGGGGATGTTAGACACGTGGAGGCGTTTAGGAGTTCCTTTAGCATCTGAATCTTCACCACCGCTCCCTCCTCCTCCTGAACTGACTCCAGACTGGCCGTCAATCTGGGACGATCCATCTGACTGCAGGGACGGAGAGACACAGATATGATGTCAGCAGGTTCACATCTGAGCCTTCAGCAGGGTTTCATCTGCTTCAATCAGACTCTTAGGAACTGGTTTAAAGGTAATAAAATTATCTTAATATGCTGAAAAAACGGGCGACATTACAGATGGCAGTGATGTGTAGTGAGAGGAGGGAGGAAAATCAGAATCACAAAGACTTTTATCCCCCTGCGTCCCAGTCCGGTCGTACTCTGTCCAACCTGGTAACCCAAAAGCTGGAGTCTGGAATGAGTCCACAAAACCAGGCCACAGTGAAGAACACCAAACTGGTCTCTCTGTATTTCACTGGGTCCGAGTGAGCGCCTCCAGTTCCTCAAGCAAGCAACCGGACGTTTCTATGGAAACCACAAAAACACAGGAAGCACCTCCTCTAGATCGTATTCTTCTCCTCAGCTCCCTCAGGACTGAACCAACTCCTCCAGCCACGATGGATGTGGCTCCGAGAGCCAGCAGCTGGTCGAGCATGTCAACATGCATGTGAACAGAATGACTCCATAACCAGCTAGCCGTCGGGAGCTGGTCGTCGAGAGCTAGCCATCGGGAGCTGGCCGTCGGGAGCCGGCCGTCGAGAGCTGGCCGTCGGGAGCCGGTCGTCGAAAGCTGGCCGTCGAGAGCTGGCCGTCGGGAGCTGGCCGTCGGGAGCTGGCCGTCGGGAGCTGGCCGTCGGGAGCTGGCCGTCGGGAGCTGGCCGTCGGGAGCTATTTCGGGAGCTGGCCGGACTATTTCTTAAAAAAAATCAGCTGTCAGACACAAAACAACAAAGTCTAAAATGACGTCCAAAGTGGACTCAAAATTAAATCTTCAGAACGAGACTAAACATAGAAGAAGAAGGAGCAGAAACTCAGAGAAAGTTGGTGCTAAAGTAATAGGGAGCACTGCAGCAGGCAGCCGTCCAGGTCAGCGCTTAGCCGTTCAGGCTTAGCTGGTTTGTCTGTGACGTCTAATCAGTGGGTGTCTTATTTTTTAAAGCGTGTGACCAAATCAAGCAATTTTAGGTGGTGGAATGGATGGACTTGTTTGGCTACTCAGCAGCAGCTACATGCAAATCCCAAGACATGTGGAGAGAAGCTGAAGACAGTGAAATGAAGCATTTAAAGCAGTAAAGAAACAATTAGAAAACACACATAAATACCTATCAGTGTAGGACCGTACATAAGAAACAATACATAAGAAAACCGGAGCACAAACAGACAGGCCACAGTTCATCCGGCTGGGCGGTGTTCTGTCTGATGTGGTTCTGAGTGGTGTAGGAGCCCCACAGGGCACGGTGCTCTCTCCATTCCTCTTCACATTGTACACCTCAGACTTCCAGCACAACTCAGAATCATGCCACCTACAGAAATTCTCTGATGACTCTGCAGTTGTAGGGTGTATAAGTGGTGGGCAGGAGGAGGAGTACAGGAGGGTGGTGGATGGATTTGTGGAGTGGGTGGGAGAGAATCACCTACTGCTCAATGGAGACAAGACCAGGGAGATGGTGATTGACTTCCGGAAGAGGAGGACTGCTTTGCGGCCGCTCTACATTTTGGGTAGAGATGTGGAGGTGGTGGAGGAGTACAAATACCTTGGAGTCACCATCGACAGTAGACTGAGCTGGAGGAGCAACAGTACTGCTGTGTACAAGAAGACCTGCAGCCGACTTTACTTTCTAAGGAAGCTGAGGTCCTTCAATGTGTGCAGCAAGATCCTGGAGACCTTCTACCAGTCTGTGGTGGCCAGCACCTTGTTCTTCTCTGTCATCTGCTGGGGGAGCAGCATCGCAGCCAGTGACACCAACAGACTGAATAAACTAATCAGACTGGCTGGCTCTGTCATTGGCAGCAAACAGGACTCACTTGAGGCAGTGGTAGAGAGGAGGTCACTGAACAAACTTTTATCCATCATGGACAATCATGACCATCCTCTCTACCCACTCCTGGACGAACAGCGGAGCTCCTTCTCCAAGAGGCTCAGACAGCTCCGCTCGAGAACATCTCGTTACCGGAGGTCTTTCTTTCCGTACGTGATCGGGCTCTACAACGACTCACTTAGCAGATAGGAAGTTGTTGCTGTGACACACAAATTTCCCATGTGTGGGATCATTAAAGTAGATTTTGATCATGGAAAAGATTGTTGATCACCATGTTGGAGCTCGCTGTGGTGCATCCGCTGCAGACGATGCTTCACATGGTAAGACACTTCTAATATTCTTTAAAGACCAGGCTGGGCGTTACGTAGACCGCCTCCAGTGCTGATGTGAGCTCCGGTGTGAGGCTACGTTCTGTCTTGGTGAAAATATTTCTTTTTAAATTCACAGACAACCACATGTTGTCATGGTGACCGTCTTCCACTCTCTGACTTGTGGGTGACATCAGCACATCTGTGCCATGGAGACACCTCACCATTGTTTGAGTATTTTCAGGAGCCACCGGTTGGTTGGAGGAGGGTTACACACCCAGCCACATCATTTACATGATCCATATTTGGAGTTCTAAAGGTCTGGTTGAGGCTGGATGAAGATGAACTTGGTTTACATCTGAGATTTGTTGCAGATGTGATTTAAGTTCTAAGTAAATGAGGCTCAAAGTTTGAAAACATTGATGTGAAAAGGCTCAAAGGCCCGAGCAGATCCGCTCATACCCGATTGATAAACAAAGGTTTTTGTTTAGTTCCGTTGTCTTCTGCTTATCTGGGACTGGGTGGAGGTGTCACGGTCCTCTCACCTACCACCAGAAGGAGCCCTGGACCTTCCCTCATCACCCTGATTAGAATCAGAATCTACTTTAATGATCCCACACATGGGAAATTTGTGTGTCACAGCAACAACTTCCTATCTGCTGAGTGAGTCATTGTAGAGCCCGATCACGTACGGAAAGAAAGACCTCCGGTAACGAGATGTTCTCGAGCGGAGCTGTCTGAGCCTCTTGGAGAAAGAGCTCCACTGTTCGTCCAGGAGTGGGTAGAGAGGATGGTCAGGGTTATCCATGATGGTAGAGAGGATGGTCATGATTTTGTTCAGTGACCTCCTCTCTACCACTGCCTCAAGTGAGTCCTGTTTGCTGCCAATGACAGAGCCAGCCTGGGGACAGATTAGAGACACCTGAGGATGATTAGTGTGATGACACACACCTGTGGATCCTGGTGTCTGTTTAGAGGCAGTCTCTCCTGACTTCCACGTTGGGTCATCACCACCACAACCATCACCATCCCTTCCAGCTAGGGCTTCCTGGCAGCCTGACCATGAGTTACACCCTTCCACATTCCGACATCGCGAAGGGACAAGCCTCAGACAAGAAACCCAGGCTTCCCTCACCCCGGCTGCATCCTCCAGCTCACCCGGAAGGATCCCGAGTCGTTCCCTGTCCAGCTGTGAGACATAGTCTCTCCAGCTGGTCCAGGGTCTGCCTCTTGGTCTCTTCCCGGTGGAGGAGACCAGGAGGAGTACTTTAATACAGTCTGTGATTCAGATATCTTGATCTTTTCAGTCGTTCAGGGTTCATCACTGTCTGTTCGAGGTGTGAAACCTGAAACCCGCTGCTTCCCTGATGCCTGAACATCCCCTACAAATCCATTGAGCTGCAAACACTCCCTGTAAGAACAACCTCATTAAATAATCATCAGACTTCCGGAACATCTCGTCCAACCACCTGAACCTTTTCCGGTTATCAGTGTGGTTCTGGAGGGTTGCTCAGAGGGGAGTTCCTCTGCAGCACAGAGAACATGCTGTCCTGCTAACTGGAAGCCCCCGCCCCCCTCGGTTTGCCTCCATCGATGTACGCTGCGGTCTGATTCGCTGCACTTTCTTTCTCATATTTGATGATTATTTCTGCTTCAGTCTCTTTTCTCTCCAACACAACGAGCCGAGGCATGCAGGAAGATGTAGCTGTTGGGGGTTTATTTGATCTCAAACTTTGGGGGAACTTGTTGGGACATCTTATCCTGAGATGACTGACGGGTGCATCAGATTTTTCTCCCGGCATAAAGGTGGAACGCAGCGTTAATGCCCACACGCTTTGAATCTTTCAGAGCCTCATTTCAACCGATTTGTAAAGAGCTTCAGATTAATAAGCATTTTTCTTGTTTAATCAAAACAAAAGAAAATGTTTTTCCACCAGAATGTGAGTTAAATTTTCATGGAAAGTTCCGTTCTATTGGCTCCTGCTCATCCAGGGCCAAGTCGCAGAAGCCTCTGACCAGAAACCGAGACTTCCCTCACCCTGGCAGCATCTTTCAGCTCACCCAGGAGGATCCTGAGGTGTTCCCTGTCCAGCTGTGAGGAACGTAGATCCTGGTTACCACGATGAGGGTAGGAACGTAGATCCTGGTTACCATGGTGAGGGTAGGAACGTAGATCCTGGTTACCATGGTGAGGGTAGGAATGTAGATCCTGGTTACCATGGTGAGGGTAGGAACATAAATCCTGGTTACCATGGTGAGGATAGGAACATAGATCCTGGTTACCATGGTGAGGGTAGGAACATAAATCCTGGTTACCATGGTGAGGGTAGGAACGTAGATCTTGGTTACCGTGGTGAGGGTAGGAACGTAGCTCCTGGTTACCATGGTGAGGGTAGGAACATAAATCCTGGTTACCATGGTGAGGGTAGGAACGTAGATCCTGGTTACCATGGTGAGGGTAGGAACATAAATCCTGGTTACCATGGTGAGGATAGGAACGTAGATCCTGGTTACCATGGTGAGGGTAAGAACGTAGATCCTGGTTACCATGGTGAGGGTAGGAATGTAGATCCTGGTTACCATGGTGAGCGTAGGAACGTAGATCCTGGTTACCACGGTGAGGGTAGGAACGTAGATCCTGGTTACCATGGTGAGTGTAGGAACGTAGATCCTGGTTACCACGGTGAGGGTAAGAACGTAGATCCTGGTTACCATGGTGAGTGTAGGAATGTAGATCCTGGTTACCATGGTGAGGGTAAGAACGTAGATCCTGGTTACCATGGTGAGGGTAGGAACGTAAATCCTGGTTACCATGGTGAGGGTGGGAACATAGATCCTGGTTACCATGGTGAGGGTAGGAATGTACGTAGATCCTGGTTACCATGGTGAGGGTAGGAATGTAGATCCTGGTTACCATGGTGAGGGTAGGAACGTAGATCCTGGTTACCATGGTGAGGGTAGGAACGTAGATCCTGGTTACCACGGTGAGGGTAGGAACGTAGATCCTGGTTACCATGGTGAGGGTAGGAACGTAGATTCTGGTTACCATGGTGAGGGTAGGAACGTAGATTCTGGTTACCATGGTGAGGGTAGGAACGTAGATCCTGGTTACCATGGTGAGGGTAGGAACATAGATCCTGGTTACCATGGTGAGGGTAGGAACGAAGATCCTGGTTACCATGGTGAGGGTAGGAACATAGATTCTGGTTACCATGGTGAGGGTAGGAACGTAAATCCTGGTTTCCATGGTGAGGGTAGGAACGTAGATCCTGGTTACCACGGTGAGGGTAGGAACGTAGATCCTGGTTACCATGGTGAGGGTAGGAACGTAGATCGACTTATAAATCCAGAGCTTTGCTTTTTGGCTCAGCTCTATCTTTACCACGACGCATCGATGCAGCGTCCTAATTGTTGCAGACGTCGCACCGATCTGTCTGTTGATCTCATGCTCCATTCTTCCCCCCCACTGTGAACAATATCCTGAGATGCTTAAGTTCAAGATTCTTGTTTTAATAAAGATCTATTTTATTCTTTAAGGCATAACGATGACCAACATGGCGCGGGTACAGAACCATGCATGCTTTCACATCCTAGAAGAAGAAAGAGGAAGGCTGGTTTCACCTGGATGCTGAGACTCCCTGGGTTAGCCGTGCTGCTACCCTCCTGAACGGCCCCCGCTGCGTACAGACCGCTCCCGTAGTCCAGGCCCAGGCCGTTCTGTGGGGGTGGTGGAGGAGGAGGAGGAAAGGCAGAGAAAGATGGGGCTACGAGTCCCTCCTGACCGGTACTATCCTGGGAGCCCTGCAGGTGGAAACAGGAGGATCATCAGAGCATGTTACACACCCAGAGCTGTGTGTGTGGGAGCAGGTCTGCCTCCACACACACATTCTGAGCAGCACTCATTACAGTCTCATATTGATCCAGGTTAGATTGTTCTTCTGCTGACACATGTTTAGACCCTGCTGTGTCAGTGTGTGTGTGTGTTTGTGTGTGTGTGTGTGTTCATTAAGGCTGTAAAATATATCAATATTAGAGTGTAGAATTGCAGAGCTGCCGATGAGCACTGATGGGACTGACAGGAAGTGAAAAACAGCTTTCAGCATGGAGGAAAGCAGTGGATAAAAACAACCTGTCAGAAAAACAACAATCAATTCCTTTACTTTTTAATGACTGTTGGAAGAATAAATCCTCAGGATCTAACCAGGTTCTACGTTCCTACCCTCATCATGGTAACCAGGATCTACGTTCCTACCCTCATCATGGTAACCAGGATCTACGTTCCTACCCTCACCATGGTAACCAGGATCTACGTTCCTACCCTCACCATGGTAACCAGGATCTACGTTCCTACCCTCATCATGGTAGCCAGGATCTACGTTCCTACCCTCATCATGGTAACCAGGATCTACGTTCCTACCCTCACCATGGTAACCAGGATCTACATTCCTACCCTCACCATGGTAACCAGGATCTACGTTCCTACCCTCATCATGGTAACCAGGATCTACGTTCCTACCCTCATCATGGTAACCAGGATCTACGTTCCTACCCTCATCATGGTAACCAGGATCTACGTTCCTACCCTCACCATGGTAACCAGGATCTACGTTCCTACCCTCACCATGGTAACCAGGATCTACGTTCCTACCCTCACCATGGTGACCAGGATCTACGTTCCTACCCTCACCATGGTAACCAGGATCTTCATTCCTACCCTCACCATGGTGACCAGGATCTACGGTCCTACCCTCACCATGGTAACCAGGATCTTCGTTCCTACCCTCACCATGGTGACCAGGATCTACGTTCCTACCCTCACCATGGTAACCAGGATCTACGTTCCTACCCTCACCATGGTAACCAGGATCTACGTTCCTACCCTCACCATGGTAACCAGGATCTACGTTCCTACCCTCACCATGGTAACCAGGATCTACGTTCCTACCCTCACCATGGTAACCAGGATCTACGTTCCTACCCTCACCATGGTAACCAGGATCTTCATTCCTACCCTCACCATGGTGACCAGGATCTACGTTCCTACCCTCACCATGGTAACCAGGATCTACGTTCCTACCCTCACCATGGTAACCAGGATCTACGTTCCTACCCTCACCATGGTAACCAGGATCTTCATTCCTACCCTCACCATGGTAACCAGGATCTACGTTCCTACCCTCACCATGGTAACCAGGATCTTCGTTCCTACCCTCACCGTGGTAACCAGGATCTACATTTCTACCCTCACCGTGGTAACCAGGATCTACATTTCTACCCTCACCATGGTAACCAGGATCTACGTTCCTACCCTCACCATGGTAACCAGGATCTACGTTCCTACCCTCACCATGGTAACCAGGATCTACGTTCCTACCCTCAACATGGTAACCAGGATCTTCATTCCTACCCTCACCATGGTGACCAGGATCTACATTCCTACCCTCACCATGGTAACCAGGATCTACATTCCTACCCTCACCATGGTAACCAGGATCTTCATTCCTACCCTCACCATGGTGACCAGGATCTACGTTCCTACCCTCACCATGGTAACCAGGATCTACGTTCCTACCCTCACCATGGTAACCAGGATCTACGTTCCTACCCTCACCATGGTGCTTGTTTGCTTTTAGGAGCATTTTTTTCTTTTTAGGTACTTCTTTTCAATAAAAACAATGTTAACATGTAATTTAAGAATCTTTAAAAACATCTGATCCAAAGGATTTAGTTTTTAAACATAAAACATGTCAAACAGTAAAAATGTCTTTGATTAAAGACCCCACCCCCATAAAACGATGGAGTCAGTGTGATGGAGTGAAACCCACATCTGGATGATGAGCGAGTCGTTGGTGATGAATAAAACCCCGCTCGCTCTGAGCTTCTTTCCGCTTCAGAACATCCAGACGGGACCCAGCCATGTGTCCCGCCCACATACCTATCAATCAGTCTGTCTGTCTCCTAGCAACAGGATAAACTCCTCCCACCAAGCTCTCCATCTCCTTATAGGGCAACATGCCCACTCATCAGGAAACACACACTCGTTTAGATACAGATATACCCTGAAACACACGTTTATAAAAACATCTAAGACACACACACACACACACACACACCTCCATCCCTGTCACCTCCTCTCTGAGCAGCGTTTATGAAAGATAAACACTGCAACATGAAAAGAGGATGACAGCAGACAAACATATGCAGGTGAACACACACACACATACACGGTGTGTGTAAACAGACAAACACATGCAGCTGAACACACAATGTGTGTGTGTAAACACCACCGGGCAGAACCATGAAACCAGTCGGTCTGGTTCTGCTAACATGTCCACCATGATAACAGACTGCCCCGAGGACTCTGTGTGTGTGTGTGTGTGTGTGTGTGTATGTGTACTGAGGCTCCTGGATTTCCAGGACTCTGCACCTCAATCTGTTGGTCCAGCGTCAGCTGAGGCTGAATAAGCCAATGTGGGAGCTGCAGCTCCTTACACACCTACTGTAAATAAGATAGGTGGTATGAGTCATGGGGGGAGCAGTGGCAGAGGTCACCCTCATAGCACAGGGCAGCTCGTCCAATGCCCCCGTTCCTGCAGCCAGCTCCCCATAGAGGATATCTTTTGGGGTACGCCCATCGTCCATCCTGCATACATGATCTTACCAGAGCAGGCTCCTCTGAAAGAAGACGTGAACATACTGGACATGCTCGTCTGGATCAGGACGTCCACATTAGAGACCCTCTAAAATCCCACCTCCATGAGTTCTGCACCTCTTTTCTTTTTGCGTTGGTTCTCAGAGTGTTTTACACACACACACACACACTCATACCTGATGGTGGAAGCTTAAAACCACCATCAGGAGACATTGGGGGGTCGGTGTCTGGCTTAGGGACATCTTGGCATGAATTGGTAGACGCTCCCCCGACCCACTGAGCCGTCCCTCCCCGTCATTACATCACAGATATTATTTTTATACTGATGAGTCCAAATAACAAAAAAATGACATCTTCAGTCTTCTTCTCCTTATATGTGTGTGAGTGAGTGTGTGTGTATGTGTTTGAGTGCGTGTGTGTATCTGTGTGTGTATGTGTGTTTGTGTGTATGTGTGTGAGTGTGTGTGTATGTGTTTGAGTGCGTGTGTGTATATGTGTGTGTATGTGTGTTTGTGTGTATGTGTGTGTGTGTATGTGTTTGAGTGCGTGTGTGTATCTGTGTGTGTATGTGTGTTTGTGTGTATGTGTGTGTGTGTATGTGTTTGAGTGCGTGTGTGTATTTGTGTGTGTATGTGTGTTTGTGTGTATGTGTGTGAGTGTGTATGTGTTTGAGTGCGTGTGTGTATCTGTGTGTGTACGTGTGTTTGTGTGTATGTGTGTGTGTGTATGTGTTTGAGTGCGTGTGTGTATCTGTGTGTGTATGTGTGTTTGTGTGTATGTGTGTGAGTGTGTATGTGTTTGAGTGCGTGTGTGTATCTGTGTGTGTATGTGCGTTTGTGTGTATGTGTGTGTTTGTGTGTGTGTGTATGTGTGTGTTTGAATGTGTGTGTGTGTTTGAGTGCGTGTGTGTATCTGTGTGTGTATGTGTGTGTCTGTGTGTGTGTTTGAGTGTATGTGTGTGTGTGTATGTGTTTGAGTATGAGTGTGTGTATGTGTGTGTATGTATGTGTATGTGTGTGTCTGTGTATGTATGTGTATGTGTGTGTGTATGTGTGTGTATATGTGTGTGTGTATGTGTGTGTATGCGTGTGAGGGTGTGTGTGTGTGTGTGTCTGTGTGTGTGTGTGTGTGAAGCCTGAATAATTTTGGTCCAATCCGTTCCTCTCTTCTCCATCGGGTCCAGAATGAGTGACTCATGCTCGTTACCACGGTAACCGAGCTCATCGTTTAACAAGCCTTATTGTAAACCTGCTGAAGAATCAATAAGTAGATTTGATGTGGAGGGGGTGGAGGGTTCCTGTGTGTGTGTGTGTGTGTGTGTGTGTGTGTGTGTGTGTGTGTGTGTGTGTGTGTGTGTGTGTGTGTGTGTGTGTGTGGAGCAGGTTTCTCCTCCGCCTCAGGACGCGTTAAGGTGGGGCTCAGGAAAATATTTCAGTTTTTTTTCTGACCTGCTGCTTCAGCTCTGCAGCAAGCCGAGAGAATCTGTAAAAGTAGAGCTAATAATATCCCCCACCGCGCAGCTACACACACACACACACACAGAACTGCAGAGTCAGTAAAAACCGGGCTCTCCTGCATATCCCTGCACTCCTTCACCTCACATGTCCTCATTTTTTTCTTCAGAAGAAGAAAATCTCTCTCCTCGTTTTCTCACTGGTTTTTATCTGGATCTATATGTGTCAGGATGTGGGTGTAAAGGAGGGGTCCAACCAAAACAAGAGGAGTTCACAGCACGAGGAGATGGCCGCATCGAGCCGAGAGGTTGTGTAAACATTCACTGATGATGGAACCGATGGTGTAATCAGTCATTATGACACTGGATGTACGATCCACGACCGATCACACGTTTACAGCATGCATACTTATATGACCCAATCAGACGATACCAAAAAAATAATAACTATAGGAGATAAGGGAGGAGCTCTGCCATCTGGGAGGAGCCTGGAGTAGAGTCATTGCTCATCCGGGGCGAGTTCCTACCCTTACCATGGTAACCAGGATCTACGTTCCTACCCTCACCATGGCAACCAGGATCTACGTTCCTACCCTCACCATGGTAACCAGGATCTACGTTCCTACCCTCACCATGGCAACCAGGATCTATGTTCCTACCCTCACCATGGTAACCAGGATCTATGTTCCTACCCTCACCATGGTAACCAGGATCTATGTTCCTACCCTCACCATGGTAACCAGGATCTATGTTCCTACCCTCACCATGGTAACCAGGATCTACGTTCCTACCCTCACCATGGCAACCAGGATCTACGTTCCTACCCTCACCATGGCAACCAGGATCTATGTTCCTACCCTCACCATGGTAACCAGGATCTATGTTCCTACCCTCACCATGGTAACCAGGATCTATGTTCCTACCCTCACCATGGTAACCAGGATCTATGTTCCTACCCTCACCATGGTAACCAGGATCTACGTTCCTACCCTCACCATGGCAACCAGGATCTACGTTCCTACCCTCACCATGGTAACCAGAATCTACGTTCCTACCCTCACCATGGTAACCAGGATCTACGTTCCTACCCTCACCATGGTAACCAGGATCTATGTTCCTACCCTCACCATGGTGACCAGGATTTACGTTCAGATACAAACAGCTGAAATGATCTTCCTCTGCAGGATGGCTGGGCTCTCACTCAGGGATTGAGGTAGGAGCTCTGCCATCCAGGAGGAGCTTGGAGTGGAGCTGTTGTTTCTCCAGGTTGAAAAAAGCAGACAAGGTGGTTCGGGCATCTGGTCAGGATGCCTCCTGAACGCCTTGCTGGTGAGGAGACCCCACCGGGAGGAGACCTTGAGATAGACCCCTGACCTGCTGGATGATGTCTCACATCTGGACAGGGAACACCTCAGGATCCTTCTAGGTGAGCTGGAGGATGCATGACCCGGTCTAGGATAAGCGGAATACGGTGGAACTTGTTTTTGTAATCAGACAGGGGTACACACTGTACGTAGTTCGAGCAGGATCCGCTGACCACCAGGCTCAAGCACATTGTGGTGGAACCGTATTTAGACTTCTCGTCGTAAAACGCTGACTCACATTAACAGGTGAACTAAATAATGCCGTCAAGATGACAGCACATTTTCTCATAACGAGGTCTTATTTATTATTATGGCTCCAGAAACGAGGGGTAGGTCCTGTTCCTGGCCCCCGTACTTTGAGACAACCAGATGGTGATCCTGGGCCAGCTGGTCTGTTTCCTCAACCATGCTCGGTGGTCCAGTGGTTAGTACGGTGGCTTCACAGCAAGAGGGTCGGGGGTTCGAGACCCAGCGGTGATGCTTGAAACACTAGTCGTTCTGTGTGTAGTTTACATGTTCTCCCCGTGTATGTGTGGGTTTTCTATGGTTTCTTCCAAAAACATACAGGTTAGGTTTAATTGGCTGCTAGGAATGAGTGTGTGTGTGGCCTTGTGTTAGGACCGGGGTGTATCCTGTCTCTCGTCTACAAACAGCCGAGATAGGCTCCGGCATCCCGCGCTCCCCTTTAGGGTTAAGCGGTTCAGAAGACACTTCCCCTTCCCTCGTCCACACAGATTTTGACAATCAGAAAGAAGCTCCACCCCCTCATTGGTGTGAGTGTGCAGACCCTGTCCTCCAGAGGGCATGCGCCCCACCTTTTGAGGCACGTTACTATTGACTTAAGATGTGAAACAAACAATAAAACTTCACAAAATCTTGTTATTTTCAGTCTTTTGTTCCATCATGATGTAAAATAAGGGTCTGACTGAGCATGGCTCTGAATACATGAAGGCGTGTTCACTGTAATCACGCTTATATCGGTCACATAACACAGATGGTACGTCTGAAATCTACAGCTACGCCACCCTATCTGAACACCACAAGCTGTATTTTCTACATACGTCTTAAATTTACACCATTTTTTGTTCAACTTTGATAAATGACGGCCTTTTCTCTTCCGAAGCCGGCCCTTCCCCCTCTTCTCCTCTTTTCCAGGGGCTCTTAAAGGAAAACACTGAGATAACAGCTGCAAGGGCCCCGGGGAGAGCGAGCGAGCGAGAGGTGAGGGAGGAGGGGGAGAAAAGAGGTCAAACAGTAACGAGAGCGGGAAGGTACACACACGCCTGGCTCACACCGTCTTTTACAGTCTGTTGGTAAAAATCTGACGAAGAGGTGGGATTAAAAAAAGAAGGAGTGTGTGAGGGTAAAGTTTTCAGAGGGACACTCGTCCCCGTACCCAATCAGGGTCCGGCTGCTGGACAGAGACAGCTGCTGCAACGAGGAGGAATTTTACTTCAGACTGCGGTGTGTGTGTGTGTGTGTGTGAGACTTGGTCCATCTGAAGTATCATAGCTTTAGTCGTGCACAGCGTGGCTGCTAAGGTAGGCGTGTAACGGTGCGTGTATCTGTACCGAAATCTTAAGTTGGGTACAGAACGGGCACACAGGATCCCAACCTGGCACTAAGTGTGAGCAACTGTCACTAGTCCACACGTGTAGCACACGATTTTACACGAGCAATAAGCAGTGATCTCACTTGTGACCTAAAAGTGACGCCTTAAACCGACTCACTAACAAATTTCCTCAGAGTCCTCCATCCTAAACTTCCTGTGTGGCTAATGCAAGCAGCCAATCAGAGCTTGAATCAGAGCTTGAAGACCCTCCTCTGTCTCTTCAGCTTCCTGGTTCAATATTGAAACTAAGAGAATACAGCTGGATGAAATGAAGGAGCGTTCTGCTAAGGTCGGGTAGCCTTTTGGCAGCCCGTCGCCATGGTAACTCACCTGGTACCAACCCAGAGGAAATATCACTGGTACAAACTCAGGTGGTCAGCATTCAAACAGCCTGTTCCTGCTGGTTCAGATCAGACCGAAGCTTTAACTTCTGGTAGAGTGTTATCCATGAACCTCCTCTTTGGTCTTCCTCTAGTCCTCTTTCCTGGTGGTTCCAAATCCAGCATCCTTCTTCTGATGTACTCTCTCTCTCTCCTCTGCACATGTCCAAACCATCTCAGTCTGACCTCTCTGACTTTAAAACCTCTAACATGTGCTGTTCCTCTGATCCTGTCCATCCTGGTCACTCCCAGAGAGATCCTCAGCATCTTCATCTCTGATACAAACATCTCTGTTTCCTGTCTTTTCCTCAGTGCCTCTGTCTCTAGACCAATCAGCATGGCCGCTCTCACCACACTGTCTCTAGACCAATCAGCATGGCCGCTCTCACCACGCTGTCTCTAGACCAATCAGCATGGCCGCTCTCACCACGCTGTCTCTAGACCAATCAGCATGGCCGCTCTCACCACGCTGTCTCTAGACCAATCAGCATGGCCGCTCTCACCACGCTGTCTCTAGACCAATCAGCATGGCCGCTCTCACCACGCTGTCTCTAGACCAATCAGCATGGCCGCTCTCACCACGCTGTCTCTAGACCAATCAGCATGGCCGCTCTCACCACACTGTCTCTTGACCAATCAGCATGGCCGCTCTCACCACACTGTCTCTAGACCAATCAGCATGGCCGCTCTCACCACACTGTCTCTAGACCAATCAGCATGGCCGCTCTCACCACACTGTCTCTAGACCAATCATCATGGCCGCTCTCACCACACTGTCTCTAGACCAATCAGCATGGCCGCTCTCATCACACTGTCTCTAGACCAATCAGCATGGCCGCTCTCACCACACTGTCTCTAGACCAATCAGCATGGCCGCTCTCACCACACTGTCTCTAGACCAATCAGCATGGCCGCTCTCACCACACTGTCTATAGACCAATCAGCATGGCCGCTCTCACCACACTGTCTCTAGACCAATCAGCATGGCCGCTCTCACCACACTGTCTATAGACCAATCAGCATGGCCGCTCTCACCGCACTGTCTCTAGACCAATCAGCATGGCCGCTCTCACCGCATTGTCTCTAGACCAATCAGCATGGCCGCTCTCACCGCACTGTCTCTAGACCAATCAGCATGGCCGCTCTCACCACACTGTCTCTAGACCAATCAGCATGGCCGCTCTCACCACACTGTCTCTAGACCAATCAGCATGGCCGCTCTCACCACACTGTCTCTAGACCAATCAGCATGGCCGCTCTCACCACACTGTCTATAGACCAATCAGCATGGCCGCTCTCACCACACTGTCTCTAGACCAATCAGCATGGCCGCTCTCACCACACTGTCTATAGACCAATCAGCATGGCCGCTCTCACCGCACTGTCTCTAGACCAATCAGCATGGCCGCTCTCACCGCATTGTCTCTAGACCAATCAGCATGGCCGCTCTCACCGCACTGTCTCTAGACCAATCAGCATGGCCGCTCTCACCACACTGTCTCTAGACCAATCAGCATGGCCGCTCTCACCACACTGTCTCTAGACCAATCAGCATGGCCGCTCTCACCACACTGTCTCTAGACCAATCAGCATGGCCGCTCTCACCACCGTTTCCTTTCATTTTTAATGCTCCTTCAATATGGATTCCTATTGGTTAATCATGGCTGTCGTAGTCGGAGGCGTCGTTTTGATTCCAGTCACACACCAACCACTTGTGTCTGCATTAAGACCCAAATATGTCTCCCTTAAAGAGACACGCTAACGAGACAGAGTTCAGTCACACAGTGGAACACGAAAACAAGACGAGCTGTGCCAAGTAAAGACGACCAAGCATAGCTTTGTGGGACCACAGGTAGAGGAGAAACCAAAACAGAGAACAGGAAATAGAAGCACCTCTACAGTCACTGTGCTGAGCTCGCCACACGGAGATCAACAAATTCAGAGGCGGTGTGCCCTCTATTTCAAAAAGTTTTAAAAATGGCCGTTCATTAAAGGAATTCAGCCCCGAATCAACCGTTTTTCCACCTTCACGTGGCCTTAAAACCGAGGTACGTATCAAGCCTAAGCAAGGCTGGTCGTGTACCGTGGAGACAGACCTGTCATCTCTCCGTTCCTCTCTCCCTCCATCCCAGCGTGGAGCGTCCAGCTCCTGATTGGTCAGGAGGAGAACAGAAACGTCGGGATGGAGGTGGGGTGCAGGATGTGTTGGCTTGGTTTTAAGAAGGAAACACTCACCGAGAACACGCTAGGATAGCAGAGTCCCATCATCGTACGCCTGCTCGCTCCTTCGCTCCGTCTCTCCTCTGCCAGATTCAAAATCTCCCTCTCTCTGCCTCGGCTCGCTTGCCCGGCCTGCCAATCCCCTCCTCCGCCTCCCTCCCTCTCTCTCTCTCTATCCTCCCCCGCCTCACCCTTTCCTGTCACACTCTCTCCAGCCTTCACTCTTCTGTTCCTCTCCCACTCGCTCCTTTCTCTCCGTCTCCCGGTCGCTCCTTGCTCTCGCTCTACCTCAGGCTTCTGTTCAGCTGCTGCTTCTCGCTCGACCAGATAACCTCCCCTCCTCCTTCTGTCACACCTGCAAACTTTCCCCTCCCCTCTTCCTGTCCCTCTCTCCCTCTCTTTCTCTACCAACCGGTAAAACCCGACCGGTTTAAAAGCCGGACGATTAAACTGGTCAATATTTTCAGCAGAAATGGATTTCTGTCTAAAAGACGTTTAGATTTACAGAGTGTCCTTAAACACACCACCATGTATCATCACTGTACAGAGGAAGAAAGCAGAAACAGAGCTTTTTAATTCTTCTACGTGTGACATGTGAACGAATAAGGAAGTTTTTCAAAAGCTTTTTCATTTCTGTGCACACTGTTTATTTTGGCATCACGGAGACACACACATTTTAATAGGAGCAGTGTTGTTGTATTTATGGCGCCATCTAGTGACGAAACATCATAATTTCAGGAAAAATCAAACTAACGTGTTTTATTTATTTAATTTTTTCTAGTTCGGCGGGTCGGATTAAAACATTTAACGGGCCGCATGTGGTCTGCGGGCCGTAGTTTGCCCATGCCTGATTTAGACCATGCCCACCTGTAGCCGGGTATTTATAAAAAAGTATATCCGCTGTCCTCCATTTTAGAAAAACCCTCATGTACAAACGTAACCGGTTTCAATTTAACCACATCCACAGGAACCCGTATAAATACGCTTCTGAGTGCAGTTGGCATGCCAGACCAGTCGTTGGCAGTGTTTACCTAAACATAAGCTTTGAGCCAGGAAGGCTTATGTGATGAATAATAACCGACTGTAACACATTTCTCCTCCTTTGCTCCTTAAAGGGTCCATCTCATGTAAAATACCTCTTTTCACATTGTATCCTCTGCACATACACACGTTTACAACATGCATTACACCATAGTTATGAAAATATATTGATTTGGTGGAGCGCAGTCACAGACCCGGAACTATGAAAGGCCGGGTATCGCTCATCCCCCCGCACGTCCTGAGAAAGTACAAGCTCCGCCCTCTGCTCTCACTGAGCCGCTATTCCTCCGCCCATCTCTGAGCGGGAGGGGGAAGGCGGGCGTAAACCCGTGCGTAGCTACAAAAAGCGTGTTTCAAGCAAGAAAATAAAAAAGACGCAGAGCAGCGAACCAGCCTGTATATCGGACGTTGAAAGCGAGTTTGTGAGGACGTAAGGCCGGAGTGGAGGCGGGTGAGGAGGGCGGGCGGGTGGTGAGGAGGGCGGGCGTGTGTGAAGTCCGTCCTGGCTACGTCAAATGAGTCATACTTTAGACATCTGCTCATTGGTTGTTTTGTCTGAGCGTTCCAGAAATCCACAGAAAAACGGACTAAATCAATCTAGAAAGACACACACACACACACACACATATACAAGGCCCGGACATCACACACACACACACACACACACACACACACACACACACACACACACACACACACACACACACACACACACACACACACACACACACACACACACACACACAAGGCCCGGACATCACTCTTACAAGCTAGAAAACTCTGGAAAGTCCATTTTGCATGAGATGGGCCCTTTAATAAGAAGGATCCATGCTGCCCACTGTCTGATATTAAAAACAAGGACACACACATTAATTATCGCACGTCGGTTATACATGCCCACACGCAAAACCAGAGTTTTCCAAGATCTTCACTTTGGTCTGAGTTTTAAAAACTGACGGGTTCATGTGGATGAAAATGGATAAAAATATAATGGTTTTACCAGAAACCCGGTTAGACAGGGCCGAAGATTCAGACTCAGATACTTTATTAATCTCCTACTGGGGACACTCCTGTGTCTGGTAGCTCCAAGCAGTCAGAAAGAGAGCTTCAACCAGCTTCAGAACAGCTGCTAGGTGGGACCGAGTTGCCTGTGCTGGAGCTGGAACAGTTACTCATAGGCTCTGTGTTGGGTGGAATGTGAGTTACCGTGGTAACAATGTTTTTCATCTCCAGTGAATCCTAATAAGATGTTAAACTGTCTCTAAAAGCTCCACATGTTGATCCTTCACTGTGGTGGAACAACACCAGCAGTCCACCATCTTTACTTCCATAGTGAAGCCGGGTAAGATCCTGTCTTCATTCCTTCTGAACATCTCCATAAGCCCATGAAGACTCCACATGAAGGAGCTGATGGAAGATACACAGATCTGCTGCCATCACGAGTAGCGCAGTTTAAAAAAAGCATAGTTTTCGTCACACAGTGTAAATAAAGGTTTGGTTTAAAATATTCTGAACCAGTCCGATTCCTGTCCAGATTCAGTCTCTCTCATCCACTCTCTGAATCTCTGTCTCACCATCCTCCCTCCGTGTGTAAGGAGCACCACTGTGAAAGAAGACGTGCACCTTGTTAGGCGAGCGTTTGAAGTCTGTTTCAAGTCGTCTCAGGTCAGATCTAAAATTATCCCACACCGCAGCGCCGCTCCGAGAGAGAGAGAGAAGCTTTGGAAGGAAAATAACTGGTACTCCATGTTAGAGAAGAACCGTCCAAACGTCATGTTTCTGATCCGTGAACTGAAATACTTTATTTCATTCACAAACAACCTGAGTGTCAGAAGGTTGAGTTCATCTGAAATCTATTCTTTCCGTTCCGTCGTCTTCCGCTTATCCGGGGCCAGGTCGCAGGGGCAACAACCTCAGACGGGAAACCCAGGCTTCTCTCACTCCAGCTGCATCCTCCAGCTCACCCAGAAGGATCCGGAGGTGTTTCCCCAGCCAACTGTGAGACATAGTCTCATCAGCAGGTTTAGGGTCTGACTCTGGATCTCCTCCAGGTGGGATGTGCCTGAAACACCTCACCAGCGAGGCGCTCGGAGGGCATCTTGACCAGATGCCTGAACCACCCCATGTGGCTTCTCTCGACCTGAAAGAGGAGGGGCTCGACACCGAGCTCCTCCCGGATGGCAGAGCTCCTCACCTGATTTCTGAGTGAGAGCCCAGCCACCCTGTGGAGGAAGCTCATTTTGGATGCTTGTATCCGCGAACAGCTGGTTACCATGGTAAGGGTACGAACATAGATCCTGGTTACCATGGTGAGGGTAGGAAGGTAGATCCTGGTTACCATGGTGAGGGTAGGAAGGTAGATCCTGGTTACCATGGTGTGGGTAGGAACGTGCTGTAGATCCTGGTTACCATGGTGAGGGCAGGAACATAGATCCTGGTTACCATGGTGAGGGCAGGAACATAGATCCTGGTTACCATGGTGAGGGTAGGAACGTAGATCCTGGTTACCATGGTGAGGGCAGGAACATAGATCCTGGTTACCATGGTGAGGGTAGGAACGTAGACCCTGGTTACCATGGTGAGGGTCAGAACGTAGACCCTGGTTACCATGGTGAGGGTCAGAACGTAGACCCTGGTTACCATGGTGAGGGTAGGAACATAGATCCTGGTTACCATGGTGAGGGTAGGAACGTAGATCCTGGTTACCATGGTGAGGGTAGGAACGTAGATCCTGGTTACCATGGTGAGGGTAGGAACGTAGATCCTGGTTACCATGGTGAGGGTCAGAACGTAGATCCTGGTTAACATGGTGAGGGTAGGAACATAGATCCTGGTTACCATGGTGAGGGTAGGAACGTAGATCCTGGTTACCATGGTGAGGGTAGGAACATAGATCCTGGTTACCATGGTGAGGGTAGGAACGTAGATCCTGGTTACCATGGTGAGGGTAGGAACGTAGATCCCGGTTACCATGGTGAGGGTAGGAACATAGATCCCGGTTACCATGGTGAGGGTAGGAACGTAGATCCCGGTTACCATGGTGAGGGTAGGAACGTAGATCCCGGTTACCATGGTGAGGGTAGGAACATAGATCCTGGTTACCATGGTGAGGGTAGGAACGTAGATCCCGGTTACCATGGTGAGGGTAGGAACGTAGATCCTGGTTACCATGGTGAGGGTAGGAACGTAGATCCTGGTTAACATGGTGAGGGTAGGAACGTAGATCCTGGTTACCATGGTGAGGGTAGGAACGTAGATCCTGGTTACCATGGTGAGGGTAGGAACGTAGATCCTGGTTACCATGGTGAGGGTAGGAACATAGATTGACTTGTAAATCCAGAGCTTTTTTATTTTCGGCTCGGCTCTTTCTTCACCACGACAAACCGATTCAGAGCCCGAAAAAATCCAGTAGTGAAAAAGTATCTTATTTTGAAACACTGACACAAAACCTTCAAAAAAGACCTAAAAAAATTCAATTATATTTTAAAATATAACAATATTTACATTAACGCGGCCGCTAATGAAGCTGTTTGCTCGTTTACGGATTCACTATGGTTTATTAATCCCCTGGTGGGGAAATTCATGTGTCCGGTAGCTCCAAACTGCTCAAGACAGAGCTCCAAACACCTCCAGAACAGCTACTAGGTGGAAACGAAATGTGTAGGGTGGAGCTAGAACCCTGGCTAGAATCCTAGCGCCACCCTACCAAGAGTATACGTGACGGTTGGTTCTGTGCCGAGCAGAATGTGGGCCACCATCTTTAGTTCCACACATCTTTAACATAGACAGAGTTTGTACAGAAAGAACCAGCAGAACAAAGTCTGAAGGACTAAACATGAAAGAAGATGAACACACACACTGTGACTCCATCTAGCCCACTCCTCAGGACTGCTTCTCTCCCTAAGACCTTACATGCCTCGCTCACCGGTCAGAGAGAAGAGAGCGCGGCCGGGAAGGGGCCATGAAGGGGCCGGGCTTCACAGAGAGCGAGAGATGATGGGATTAGAGATAGAGTGGATGAACAGGGATGATGACAGGATTAAACACTGAGCAGTCTAATCACACACACACACACACACACACACACACACACACACACACACACACAGATCGTCTACTTATACCAACCCAATGTGTGTGTGTAAATATTTATTCCCATTTAAACACACACACTTACAACACTGGTTACTTTTAAAATCTTCTTCTCCTTCCATCATCTCCCTTCAAGGGGCGCCACAGCAAGTCAGTTTCTTCCACCTAACCCAGGGGTGGGCACACTTTTAGGCTCGCGGGCCACATTGAGTTCTAACATTTGACCAGGGGTCTGGAACAGGATCAGATGGATGGCATGCTTTGGTAACCTCTAGATTAGACCAATAGAATGACGCCAGATTTTAAACAAGCGTTAAATGTTACATCAAGAGCGTTACATTTCAAATCTAGCGGTGCTAGGTTTAAAATCTAAGCGCATGATGTAACATTTTGTTTGTTTTAACATCTAACACGCTTGTTTACGTGCGTGTATCGGCCCCAATGGCTTTCCATATCTGTGCACACTGTTTATTTTGTGGGCATCACGGAGACACACACATTTTATTGGGAGCAGTGTTGTTGTAACTTTGGCGACATCTAGTGACGAAACATCAGAATTACAGGAAAATAAAACTTTAACAAGGTTTATTTATTTAATTTTTTTCAAGTTCAGCGGCCATATAAAAAACTTTAACGGGCCACTTGTGGCCCGCAGGCCGTAGTTTGCCCATGCCTGATCTAACCCTATCTGCTGCATCCTCTTCAGTCACACCAACTATCTTCATGTCTTCCTTCACTGTATCCATGAACCTCCTCTTTGGTCTTCCTCTAGTCCTCTTTCCTGGTGGTTCCAAACCCAGCATCCTTCTTCTGATGTACTCTCTCTCTCTCCTCTGCACATGTCCAAACCATCTCAGTCTGACCTCTCTGACTTTAAAACCTCTAACATGTGCTGTTCCTCTGATTGTCACTATTAGTGTAAAAACAAAGACGAACTGAGGATTGTTGTTCTTTCAAACAGCTGGCTCTTCGTCTGACTCAGTACCATGACGTAGCTCTCAGTTTCTAACAGCCTGGTGACCCTGCTGGGTTTTTTTTAAGTCTTGTCTCCGTTACCATATCCAGGTTAAAAGCATGTCTGGAGTGTTCTATGGTGGTGACTCTGAGATTCTGAGACATGATCCCAGCACCTGTTAATTCAACATGGATGCTTACCTGGCTGTGAGACGGGTATCCATGGTAACCAAGGGTTAAAGGATCATTGTTCTGAAAGAGATGAAGAGAAACGTGTGAGAGGCAGACACGGGATGTGTGGGATCTTAAAATATAAACAGTCGGAGTATTCGATCAGTCTGAAATCAGAATGGAGACTCTTTATCTGGCCTCAACTAAAGAAGACCACCCTCAGAAAACAGTCTGTTATAAAACCCGTCTGAAACGGTCAGTTTAGATCTTGTTTTACTAGCTTGACTCTGAGGGCAGACTCCTATGACCTGTCTAGGATTCTGAAGAGGGTATAGAGCAGGTCTGTAGTTCCACATCCGGGACGGAAACCACACTGCTCCTCTTCAATCAGCAGTAAGTCAATTCCATTTCCAGTGAGAGTTGGACTCTGGTACGTCTGCCCTCTGTTCATTACAAACAGAACTGGTTCTGGTCTCTCACTCAGAGAAAGAGGGAGGAGCTCTGCAGCAGGGAGGAGATCAGACTAGAGCCATTGCCCCTCCGAGTTGAGAGAAACCAGGTGGGGTGGTCAGGGCATCTGGTCGGGATGCCTCCCAAACGCCTCGCTGGTGAGGTGTTTCAGGCACCAGGAGGAGACAAAGAGGCAGACCCCGGACCTGCTGGAGGGACTATGTCTCACAGCTGGCCGGGGAACACCTTGGGATGCTCCTGGGTGAGCTGGATGATGCAGCTGGGGTGAGAGAAGTCTGGGCTTCCTGTCCAAGGCTGTCCCCCAAGGTCCCGGCCCTGAATAAGCGGAAGACAAAGGAACAGAACGGAGCCTGAGGGTCCCCTAATCATCTATTCTGAATGAAGGAGGATTTCAGAGTCTGACTGATGGAGATGGAGTCCTGCTGAAGGTCTGACTGATGGAGATGGAGCCCTGCTGAAGGTCTGACTGGTGGAGATGGAGCCCTGCTGAAGGTCTGACTGATGGAGATGGAGCCCTGCTGAAGGTCTGAGAGTCTGACTGGTGGAGATGGAGCCCTGCTGAAGGTCTGACTGATGGAGATGGAGTCCTGCTAAAGGTCTGACTGATGGAGATGGAGTCCTGCTGAAGGTCTGACTGATGGAGATGGAGCCCTGCTGAAGGTCTGACTGATGGAGATGGAGCCCTGCTGAAGGTCTGACTGATGGAGATGGAGCCCTGCTGAAGGTCTGACTGGTGGAGATGGAGCCCTGCTGAAGGTCTGACTGATGGAGATAGAGCCCTGCTGAAGGTCTGACTGATGGAGATGGAGCCCTGCTGAAGGTCTGACTGGTGGAGATGGAGCCCTGCTGAAGGTCTGACTGATGGAGATGGAGCCCTGCTGAAGGTCTGACTGATGGAGATGGAGCCCTGCTGAAGGTCTGACTGGTGGAGATGGAGCCCTGCTGAAGGTCTGACTGATGGAGATGGAGCTCTGCTGAAGGTCTGACTGATGGAGATGGAGCCCTTGCTGAAGGTCTGACTGGTGGAGATGGAGCCCTGCTGAAGGTCTGACTGATTGAGATGGAGCCCTGCTGAAGGTCTGACTGATGGAGATGGAGTCCTGCTGAAGGTGTGACTGGTGGAGATGGAGCCCTGCTGAAGGTCTGATGATGGAGCCCTGCTGAAGGTCTGATGATGGAGATGGAGCCCTGCTGAAGGTCTGACTGATGGAGATGGAGCCCTGCTGAAGGTCTGACTGATGGAGATGGAGCCCTGCTGAAGGTCTGATGATGGAGATGGAGCCCTGCTGAAGGTCTGACTGATGGAGATGGAGCTCTGCTGAAGGTCTGACTGGTGGAGATGGAGCCCTGCTGAAGGTCTGACTGATTGAGATGGAGCCCTGCTGAAGGTCTGACTGATGGAGATGGAGTCCTGCTGAAGGTGTGACTGGTGGAGATGGAGCCCTGCTGAAGGTCTGATGATGGAGCCCTGCTGAAGGTCTGACTGATGGAGATGGAGCCCTGCTGAAGGTCTGACTGATGGAGATGGAGCCCTGCTGAAGGTCTGACTGATGGAGATGGAGCCCTGCTGAAGGTCTGACTGATGGAGATGGAGCCCTGCTGAAGGTCTGATGATGGAGATGGAGCCCTGCTGAAGGTCTGACTGATGGAGATGGAGTCCTGCTGAAGGTCTGACTGATGGAGATGGAGCCCTGCTGAAGGTCTGACTGATGGAGATGGAGCCCTGCTGAAGGTCTGACTGATGGAGATGGAGCCCTGCTGAAGGTCTGACTGATGGAGATGGAGCCCTGCTGAAGGTCTGACTGATGGAGATGGAGCCCTGCTGAAGGTCTGACTGATGGAGATGGAGCCCTGCTGAAGGTCTGACTGGTGGAGATGGAGTCCTGCTGAAGGTCTGACTGATGGAGATGGAGCCCTGCTGAAGGTCTGACTGATGGAGATGGAGCCCTGCTGAAGGTCTGACTGGTGGAGATGGACTCCTGCTGAAGGTCTGACTGGTGGAGATGGAGCCCTGCTGAAGGTCTGACTGGTGGAGATGGAGCCCTGCTGAAGGTCTGACTGGTGGAGATGGAGCCCTGCTGAAGGTCTGACTGGTGGAGATGGAGCCCTGCTGAAGGTCTGACTGGTGGAGATGGAGCCCTGCTGAAGGTCTGACTGGTGGAGATGGACTCCTGCTGAAGGTCTGACTGGTGGAGATGGAGCCCTGCTGAAGGTCTGACTGGTGGAGATGGAGCCCTGCTGAAGGTCTGACTGGTGGAGATGGAGCCCTGCTGAAGGTCTGACTGGTGGAGATGGAGCCCTGCTGAAGGTCTGACTGGTGGAGATGGAGCCCTGCTGAAGGTCTGACTGATGGAGATGGAGCCCTGCTGAAGGTCTGACTGATGGAGATGGAGCCCTGCTGAAGGTCTGACTGATGGAGATGGAGTCCTGCTGAAGGTCTGACTGGTGGAGATGGAGTCTGTTCCTCCCGAAGCGTTCCTATTGGTTACAGCCGGTGTCCGCCCACCTCCATCTTTCCCTGAGGTTCCTTAAGGAATCGAGGACATGACTGTGCTCATGGATGACTCATTGTGTACCCTCCCTCCATCGCTCTCCCTCGTTCTGTTGACTGTTTTCCTCAGCCGTGTGGATTCCAGATGTTAGAAGGCCCTCTTCCCCCCTCCTCTCACTACCCATAATTCTCTTCCTCCAGTTGAAGCTGTTTTTTTCTGAAGTGTTTTTATTATTTATGTTAAAATCAGATTTATATTTCAGAGGTTCTTCTCTTGCCGTGTCTTCATGAGGTAATGATTCTCATCTCGTCACGAAAACAGATAAACACGGGACGTTTTCCAGATTAGAAATAAAATATTTAATGAAAAAAATATTTTCATTTAAGAAATTCTGATGAAAAAAAATCCCTTTCTTTTTAAGTTAATAAGCTCTTTTATCCACAAAAATACCAAACACCAGGAATCACCATGGTAACCAGGATCTAGGTTCCTACCCTCACCATGGTAACCAGGATCTACGTTCCTACCCTCACCATGGTAACCAGGATTTACGTTCCTACCCTCACCATGGTAACCAGGATTTACGTTCCTACCATCACCATGGTAACCAGGATCTATGTTCCTACCCTCACCATGGTAACCAGGATCTATGTTCCTACCATCACCATGGTAACCAGGATCTATGTTCCTACCCTCACCATGGTAACCAGGATCTACGTTCCTACCCTCACCATGGTAACCAGGATCTACGTTCCTACCCTCACCATGGTAACCAGGATCTATGTTCCTACCCTCACCATGGTAACCAGGATCTACGTTCCTACCCTCACCATGGTAACCAGGATCTATGTTCCTACTTTCACCATGGTACCCAGGATCTACGTTCCTACCCTCACCATGGTAACCAGGATCTACGTTCCTACCCTCAACATGGTAACCAGGATCTACGTTCCTACCCTCACCATGGTAACTAGCTGTGGGTGGTGGCCGAAGAATGAGATTGCGGATACAAGCGGTTGAAATGATCTTCCTCTGCAGGGTGGCTGGGCTCTCACTCAGAGATAGAGGGAGGAGCTCTGGCATTCAGGAGGAGCTAGGTGTAGAACTGTTGCTCCTCCAGGTAGAGAGGAGCCAGATGAGGTGGATCCAGCATCTGGTTAGGATGCCTCCTGAACACCTCACTAGTGAGGTGTTCCAACCCACCAGGAAGAGACCAAGACCTCTTCATTGTTTTGTTTTAATGTTTTGATTTAAATCCTGTTTAATTATTAAAACCTTCTGATTCCATTCATTCATACGTCTTCCTGACCACTTAGTCCTAATGGGGCTGCGAGGGGCGGTGGTTATTCCTGCTGATATCAGGTAGGATACACCCTGAACAGGTCACCAGTCCTTTGCAGAGCCACACACACTCATTCCCAGGGGTAATTTCATGGCAGCCAATCAGCCTAACATGTATGTATGCAAAACCCCCCCACACACAGGTAGAACATGTAAACTACACACAGAAAGACCAGTGTTTGAAGCCTTGCTCCTACTCCAAGACTTAAACCCTGACCTTCTTGCTGTGAGGCCATGGTGCTGACCCTCACACCACCATGTAACCTATTTAAAATGGAATTGTAGTGTGTTATTGTTTACCATGCCAAGGATGTGTGTGTGTGTGTGTGTGTGACATGTTGTTGATCCTCTGTGTGGTCCTTAGACAAACTGGAGACCTGTTCAGGTTGGTAATCAGCCAATCTGATTGGCTGGTTGGTAATGAGCTCCCATTAGCTGGCAGGAAAAAGGGGCGGAGCTCTAGGACTCGAATGACTTCTTGGTTTTAACGTGTTTGGGTAAAAATAATGGTTTAAAAAATAAAAATAGAAACATTAAAGACTAAAATCAAAGTTTGTTTTGCTGTGTGTGAGACATGCTGCTGTTCTCCAGATGTTCCCTGCTCTGCCGTACACACACGGGTAGGAATGTGAGTGGATCAGGATGGAATGATTCATGCTCACTGACACCACTGACCTATTTCTGCTCTAAGAGACCCTCCTCCTTTCATCCAGACTCATCTTTACAGGCAGACTAAAGATCTGCTGCCCAGAAAACATCACACACACACACACACACACACACACACACACACACACACACACACGGTTAAGATTCACACACAAACACACGATACACATAAAAAGAACTGAATCAACCAAAGCCAGGGCATCCCTGTACCCAGAGCCTCCTTCATGTGGAGGAAAATACAGACGGAGGAGAGATTCTCTACAAGGATGGACGGGCACAACGTACCAACTGAGATTACATCCCTGTACAGCCTTCAGTAGCACTCCATCTGGACCAGTCAGCCTCTTATTTATGGTTAGAAAATACCAAACCCTCACCATGGTAACCAGGATCTACGTTCCTACCCTCACCATGGTAACCAGGATCTACGTTCCTACCCTCACCATGGTAACCAGGATCTATATTCCTACCCTCACCATGGTAACCAGGATCTACGTTCCTACCCTCACCATGGTAATCAGAATCTACGTTCCTACCCTCACCATGGTAACCAGGATCTACGTTCCTACCCTCACCATGGTAACCAGAATCTACGTTCCTACCCTCACCATGGTAACCAGGATCTACGTTCCTACCCTCACCATGGTAACCAGGATCTACGTTCCTACCCTCACCATGGTAACCAGGATCTACGTTCTTACCTTCACCATGGTAACCAGGATCTATGTTCCTACCCTCACCATGGTAACCAGGATCTACATTCCTACCCTCACCATGGTAACCAGGATCTACGGGCCTACCCTCACCATGGTGTGTCGCTATGAAACCAGTAGAGAGACTATGTCTCACAGCTGGCTGGGGAATGACTCGGGATCCTTCCGGGTGAGCTGGATGATGCAGCCGGGGTGAGAGAAGCCTGGGCTTCCTGTCTGAGTCTGTTGTCCCTGGGACCCTGCCCCAGATAAGCGGAAAACGATGGAACAGAAACTGCTGTAAAGGTCCGCTCTTCAAAAAAAGGGTGTAAACAGTATTGTTTTATGAAGCCAAAAACCTGTCAAATTAAATTTTTTATGTAACAATGTGTATGTGTGAAAAAGTCATTTTTGATTATTTTTGACAATGTTTTTTTTATATATTTTTTAAAGATTCTAAATCCACTAAAGTAGGATTTTTTTTATTATAAAATGTTTTTGAGTTTTTAGAATGAGTTACTTTACTTTGTAACTAATTAATTAACTCTAATCAAACTGCTGGTTTCTGTTTTTAGTTTGATTTGAACTGAAATAAAAAATCTAAAACCTGCTGCAAGTGATTGGAGGAACTGCAGGGGGCGGAGTTTTACACATTAAAGAGGCTGAAACACACACACACACACACACACACACACACACACACACACACACACACACACACACACACACACACACAAACACACCAGCATCCTCATGTGTTTCTTAATGCAGTGTGTGTTTATGTGAGAGTGTATGGGTTTTCCTGCATCCTGCATCAAGCAGGTTGACACACACACACACACGTACATGTACATACACAATGTTTTGTGTTGTAGTTTCTTTGCAGCGGTGTGTGCGTGTGTGTGTGTGTGAACATAAACATACCCGTCTAACTGACCATGTTTGGTTTATAAAACCAGTAAAATCTGGTCCTCTGGTTTTAAAGCCCACTGATACTACACTTCCCAGAATGCACTGCTGATGGTCAGCTCTGATTCCCTTACAGTTACCATAGCAACCCAGTCCTAGCTGATGGAACAGAGTGGGTTTAAATTAGTTTATTTTTATTCTAGTTTTATAAACTTTACTTTTTTAGGCTCAAATTAAAAGTATTTTTGTTTTTAAAAAAGAAAACTTTATAAATATTAAAGTTTTTTTGAAACTTTACCTGAAATTAGATTGTTTTTTAGATAAAATTTCAGAGCAACAGTTTTCTTCAGATCTAAAAAACTTTTATTTTCTCCTGAAAACAGAGTGTGTGTCCAACAGGGACGGGTCCAACGGGGACGGGTCCTACGGGGACGGGTCCTACAGGAGTACAGGTCCTACAGGGACGGGTCCTACAGGAGTACAGGTCCTACAGGGACGGGTCCTACAGGGACGGGTCCTACAGGAGTACATGTCCTACGGGGACGGGTCCTACGGGGACGGGTCCTACAGGAGTACAGGTCCTACAGGGACGGGTCCTACAGGAGTACAGGTCCTACAGGGACGGGTCCTACAGGAGTACATGTCCTACGGGGACGGGTCCTACGGGGACAGGTCCTACGGGGACGGGTCCTACGGGGACGGGTCCTACAGGAGTACAGGTCCTACAGGGACGGGTCCTACAGGAGTACAGGTCCTACAGGGACGGGTCCTACAGGGACGGGTCCTACAGGAGTACAGGTCCTACAGGGACGGGTCCTACAGGAGTACAGGTCCTACGGGGACGGGTCCTACAGGAGTACATGTCCTACAGGGACGGGTCCTACAGGGACGGGTCCTACAGGAGTACATGTCCTACAGGGACGGGTCCTACAGGAGTACAGGTCCTACAGGGACGGGTCCTACAGGAGTACATGTCCTACAGGGACGGGTCCTACAGGAGTACAGGTCCTACAGGGACGGGTCCTACAGGGACGGGGACTCAGATCTGATCCTCCTTAGAAATCCATCCATTTTGATTGGTTTACTGTTTTTTGGGTTTTTTTTTTTATGGGGTGGTTTGGGCATCTTGTCAGGATGCCCTCCGAGCGCCTCGCTGGTGAGGTGTTCCGGGCACGTCCCACCAGGAGGAGACCAAGAGGCAGACCCTGTACCCGCTGGAGAGACTATGTCTCACAGCTGGCCGGGGAACGACTCGGGATCCTCCTGGGTGAGCTGGAGGATGCAGCCGGGGTAAGAGAAGCCTGGGCTTCCCGTCTGAGGCTGTTGCCCCGGCGACCCGACCCCAGATGAGCGGAAGACGACGGAACAGAACGGAACTCTTAGATTTCTCACCGGGGAAATTCATGTGCTGCATTACACCGCAGCAGGCTGCCATGAGGGCACCAATGATGTGAGAAACAGGGGGTTAGGTGTCTTCTCCAAGGACCCTAGACGTGAACTCAGTGGGTTCAAACCAGCGAACTTCCGGTTAACTTCCGAAGGTGAATGCTCTACCACTGAGCCACTGTCTTTACAAGGTTTTTTTAACTATTTTATACGTTACTTGTTTTGAGGTTTTTTGTTTTTTTTTAACTTAATATCAAACAATTTTTTAATTATTTTCTGTTTAAAAAATGTTATTTTAGTTTAATTAAAACACAAAATTTTACATTTCGTTCCAATGAGATGGTGTGTGTGTGTGTGTATGAGATGGTGTGTGTGTGTGAGATGGTGTGTGTGTGAGATGGTGTGTGTGTGAGATGGTGTGTGTGTGAGATGGTGTGTGTATGAGATGATGTGTGTGTGTGTATGAGATGATGATGTGTGTGTGTGTGTGTGTGTGTGAGATGGTGTGTGTGAGAGATGGTCTGTGTGTGTGTGTGTGTATGAGATGGTGTGTGTGAGAGATGGTCTGTGTGTGTGTGTGTGTGTTTGAGATAGTGTGTGTGTGTGTGTGTGTGTTTGAGAGATGGTCTGTGTGTGTGTGTGTGTGTGTGTGTGTGTGTGTGTGTGTGTGTGTGTGTGTGTGTGTGTGTGTGTGTGTGTGTGTGAGATGGTGTGTGTAGCTGGGCAGTACACACACATACACACAGTACACACACCCTCAAACACACAGACCATCTCACACACCCACAACATCTCATACACACACCATCTCACACACAAACACACACCATCTCACACACACACACCATCTCTCACACACACACACACACATCATCTCATACACACACACACCATCTCTCACACACACACACACACACACATCATCTCATACACACACCATCTCTCACACACACACACACACACACACATCTGTAATAAAATCCAGTTGTCTTGGAAACGGGCTCCTTACCTCCCCGAGTCCCCCCGCGCCGTCCATGCGGGGCCGCTTGCACTCTCCCCCCGCAGAGTCCAGCAGCGGTGCCGGTTCGGGGTCCCCGCGCTTCATGCCCCGCGCCATGCCATCCAGGTGCGCGGCGGAGGCGGGCAGCATCATGACGTCAGAGGACATTTACACCTGATTGTTTTCTGTTTTCTGCAGGATTAAAATCCCCCCTCCCCGCACATACACGCGTGTCCACTTCCTCACGCAGGAGAACCCCCCCTCCTTTTAGCTGCGGTGTTTCCTTCTCTCTCTCTCTGTAAGATCCCTCCCCCCATGCCGCTGAGCCAGGCAGCCCGCGGGCACGCGCACTGCCGCAGTGCTTACATGCATTACAGTGGGGAAGCGTGTGCCCGCTCGTGTGTTGCAGAGAGAGCCTCTAAGAAGAGGGGGAACCCCCTCCGCTACCCCTCGTATGTCACCTTACACGGCCCTGCGCGTAAACACTTCACTCATTAAACATTTCTCATGCACGCGCAGTGACTCATGCAGCGAGGCGCACGCTGCTGGGTTTATTCACAGCTTGGATGACACCCAGTGGTCAGAGGGGTACCCCGCATACCCCCCCACATCCACAGCAAACCAGGAGTTTATGAATGGTTTAAACTGGAATCAAAAGAGACAGATCCGTCTGTTTCCATGTGAACAGAAACCAGTTCAAACTGAAGATAACGTACCGGATTTTCTGGACTATAAGCACCCATTTTTCCAGATTTTTTGACCATGCGGCTTAAAAAGAGGGGGCGGCTAAAGAAGCAGACGTTAATAGGTGTGTTTGAGAAGATGCCTGGATTCCAGACGAGACCAGGCGGCCGCTGCGGGGGGCGGGGATGGCGCCTGGAATAAAGTCGACCAGTTTTCTTAAAGTTTAGACGAGAACAGGAAGTTACAGTTTATTTACATCCGGACCGGATGGGTTTTACGGGTTTTACGACCTGAAAGAAAAGGCATGAGAACCTTAAAGAGTGAAGTGTGAGCAGCGTGGGAGCGATGGATGACCGAAGGAGACCACAGTTTCACGAAGGGTGGAAGGCAGCGCCGGGCGAGTTACGCTACAGTTTGCCAATGGATTGTAGATGCTTGGACTAACGTGTCTGCTGGTACTGTTATCCGAGCTTTCCCAAAAGCTGGTATCCTTTCTGAGGAGCCGCACAGTACAGACAGTGACTTTGACAGCGAGGAGCGAAGTGGACCTGCTCTGAAACAGAGGATGAGGACTTTGATGGATTTGAATAAAGACTATTACCGGTAATGTGTTTGTTTAGTATCGTTACTACTTAAATAAAGCACAACCAAACTCAGTTTTGCTCCCGATCTATTTTTTAATACGCACATTTGCATTCTCAAATGTCTCAAACGTTTCTGGTGACCGAAAAAATGAGATTGCGGGTACAAGCGACCGAATTGAGCTTCCTCCGCAGGGTGGCTGGGCTCTCACTCAGAGATCGGGTGAGGAGCTCTGCCATCCGGGAGGAGCTCGGTGTCGAGCCGCTCCTCCTCCAGGTCGAGAGGAGCCAGATTGGGGGGTTCGGGCATCTGGTCAGGATGCCCGCCAAGCGCCTCGCGGGCGAGGTGTTACGGGCACGTGCCACCGGGAGAAGACTAAGGGGCAGACCCCGGACCCGCTGGAGAGACTATGTCTCACAGCTGGATGGGGAACGACTTGGGATCCTTCCGGGTGAGCTAGAGGATGCAGCCGGGGAGAGAGAGACCTGGGCTACCCGCTTGAGGCTGTTGCCCACGCGACCCGACCCCGGAACAAGCGGAAGATGACGGAACGGAACGAACATTTGCATGCTTGCGTTTGTGTTGTTGTAAGGAGGTGTGTGACTGAGACTGCGCCTTTTCGTACGGTGCGCCTAATGGTCGTGAAATTACGGTAAATGAAGTTAATTGAGTTTCATATTTTTATGTCTTACAATCATTTACATCATATTTGAAGAATTAAAGTAAAAACTTGTCAGTAAAAAATCATCAGCTTAGTGTGAAAAAGTCTTAAAGCAACAGTGGAAATAAATATAAATAAATCAGATATGTATTGATAAGAAATCAAAGAGTTTCTGATGTAAACATCACTGAGAGCCAATCAGCTATCACATCTTGAAAAGACTCCATTTCCCATCATGCCGTTGGCTTTTGTAGTCCATACAGGCGGTGGCCTGGCTCGAAGCCTGCGTCCGCTTTGCTCTCGCGAGAGTCTCGTTACCGGCGCACAGATGACATCAGAGCAAGTCGGCGGCATCGCGAACACAAAAACTAACCGGCATGCATTGCGCTCCGATCTGCGTCCGCCTGGGTCATCTCAAACACCTATTTTTTTCTTAGTTAGCTACCATGCCAACAGGTCTGCTGTGGGGTTTTTTTAGTTAATCGTTTCTATATTTATCCACTAGGTGGTGGATAATTATTTCCATATTCTTGCCTCATTGTTATGGAACCCAAACGACAAAGTTTTAACCTGAACACCATCGATCTCACCGTCCAGGAAGGAAACCGCACGGCTGTACGCTAGTGTAGCATCAATGAGTGTATAGTGAGTCGCTGGAGGGCACAGGGGGCAGCGGGAAGAGCTCATGCAATGACAAAAGTCAAGGAAACCTTTCATAGGATGTAAAAACAGGTGGCCTGACAGACTGGGTGAACATCCAGAGAGCGGGTGGCAGCGTGTACCCACTGTTCAGATCCGACTAAAAGCCAAAACAATACCGCGTGAGAATCTGTCCATGAGGGCATGGACCACACGGACCCCTCTGCCAGCCACTCCCCCCTGACTATCAGGATTTCCTATTGGTTCTGTTCCGTTTTAACCAGTAAAGTCACTGCCGTGTTAAAAGGAACTGGTATGAGTTCCACGGTTTATAAATTGTTTTATTATTATTTTTTTTTTTTAAGTAGAGCAGGTGCGGCTTTTATAGAGGAGCGGCTAATAGTCTGGAAAATACGGTACTTGGTTCTATTTTGTCGACTTTAAGTCTCTGTTTAGAGATCTGAAATCTGATTGGTTTGTAACCCCAACCGTAACCCCAGTTACTCACACCTTAACCAGTACACTTATTCATGCCTAGACCCCTCTAAACTTAACCACACCTCTAAACACAACCTTTAGTAGAAGCCTTAAATTGGGGGTGCCCACACAGTCGAGTTATTGGAGTCTGTGACATGAAAGCACGTTGTTAAGTCTGTAATAAGTTAGCAGCGCTGTGGCCCCTCCCCCTCGCAAAGCGCTGCGTGGAAAGTGACAGGATCTTGTCTGTGTGTGTTTGAAAGAGAATTTAGGGATTGCGTCATGGGGTTACGATTATTTTGGTTGTGTAATGGGCCTGTGCAAAAGCGCCCAGACTCTTTTCTCGACGGAACACCAGAGCCTAACCCAGTGGACTTCAGGCGAGAGGCAGGATACAACCCAAACAGGTCGCCGGTCTGTTGGGGGACAACCACACACACACACACACACACACACACACACACACACACACACACACACACACACACTTCTAGGAGCAATTTCATAGCAGCCAATCAACATGTATGTTTTTGGTCACATGTCCCAGCTCAATACATCCGTTACATCTGTCCAAGATGTAATGGAGGACATGAAGATAGAATCTGACTCTGTGGCGCCACCTTGAGTCTGACAGCCCAATCCCCTCCTCCATATTTTACTGTTCTCCCATCTGCTGGTTCAGAAAAAAAAAAACACCAGCTGCTTTAATTTAAGAGCGTTTATTGTAAATATTAATGAAAAATCTGGAGTGAAAACGTGGGTCAGACCAAATTCCAGATGTTTGGGAGTTCATGAGAAACATCTGGACTGCCTGTGTGAGCCTCCATGTTGGGAAACAGGACGTAGATTCCAGGTATGAAGGAGGAAGTAAAGCTTTTACCAGTTATTGCTTCCTCATTGGCCGAAGCAGCCATCCACACACGGCCCATCGTCATTGGCCGAAGCAGCCCTCCACACACGGCCCGTCGTGGGGGGAACAGATCTCCGTAGAACACATGAAGTAGATCTAAAGAGGGAGGAACGAGGTGAGGGAGAGTTTAAAAAAAAAAAAAAAGCAAACGCTGGAGGACGTTTTTTTAAATCTGCTGATGCATAAAATAAAAGTTTCATCTTCCGAGGTTGAAAAATTCTGTCGAATCAGCAGACGGATTCTTTTACAGATGTTCCTGAACTCCTCATGGACGTTTACATAAAACACTAGAGGTTCAAGCAATGACTCCCCATACCTCCCTCCTCCCCCAGGCAGGCTGTAAACTCTGACAAACAAACTTCACCTTCCTGCTACGAGTACGCAGACTTCTACACACACACACACACACTCACACACACACACACACACACAGAGGGATCTATACAGATGGTGGAGTACGACGTAGACTTTAATTCTAAGCAAAGTCAGAAGCTGCTAAACAGTAAGACGTGAGGAAAAGAGGACAGAATCTGAAGCACGGTTACCCTCACCATGGTAACCAGGATGTACGTTCCTATCCTTACCGTGGTAACCAGGATCTACGTTCCTACCCTCACCATGGTAACCAGGATGTACGTTCCTATCCTTACCGTGGTAACCAGGATCTACGTTCCTACCCTCACCATGGTAACCAGGATGTACGTTCCTACCCTCGCCATGGTAACCAGGATCTACACTCAACAAAAATATAAACGCAACACTTTTGTTTTTGCTCCCATTTTTTATGAGATGGACTTAAAGATCCAAAATTCATTCCAGATACACAATATTACCATTTCTGTCAAACATTGTTCACAAATCTGTCTAAATGTGTGATAGTGAGCACTTCTGCTTTGCTGAGATAATCCATCCCACCTCACAAGTGTGCCACATCAAGATGCTGATCTGACATCACGATTAGTGCACAGGTGTACTTATACTGCCCACAATAAAAGGCCACCCTGAAATGTGCATTTTGTTTTTGCTTAATTGGCGGTCTGGGGACTCAGAACCAGTCAGTGTCTGGTGTGACCATCATTTGCCTCATGCAGTGCAACACATCTTCGCATAGAGTTTATCAGATTGTCTATTGTGGCCTGTGGAATGTTGGTCCACTCCTCTTCAATGGCTGAGCGAAGTTGCTGGATATTAGTGGGAACTGGTGCACGCTGTCGTATACGCCGGTCAAGCACATCCCAAACATGTTCAATGGGTGACATGTCCGGTGAGTATGCTGGCCATGCAAGAACTGGAACATTTTTAGCTTCCAAGAATTGTGTACAGATCCTTGCAACATGGGGCCGTGCATTATCTTGCTGAAACATGAGGTGATGTTCATGGATGTATGGCACAACAATGGGCCTCAGGATCTCATCACGGTATCTCTGTGCATTCAAAATGCCATCAATAAAATGCACCTGTGTTCTTCGTCCATAACAGATGCCTGCCCATACCATAACCCCACCACCACCATGGGCCACTCCATCCACAACAATGACATCAGCAAAGCGCTCACCCACACGACGCCACACACACTGTCTGCCATCTGCCCTGAACAATGTACAAAGTAAACCGAGATTTATCCGTGAAGAGAACACCTCTCCAACGTGCTAGACGCCATCGAATGTGAGCATTTACCCATTCAAGTCTGTTACGGCGAAGATCTGAAGTCAGGTTAAGACCCCGATGAGGACGACGAGCATGCAGTTGAGCTTCCCTGAGACGGTTTCTGACAGTTTGTGCAGAAATTGTTTGGTTATGCAAACCAATTGTTTCAGCAGCTGTCTGAGTGGCTGGTCTCAGACGATCTCGGAGGTGAACCTGCTGGATGTGGAGGTCCTGGGCTGGTGTGGTTACTCGTGGTCTGCGGTTGTGAGGCCGGTTGGATGTCCTGCCATATTCTCTGAAACGCCTTTGGAGACGGCTTATGGTGGAGAAATGAACATTCAATGCACGAGCAACAGATCTGGTTGACATTCCTGCTGTCAGCATGCCAATTGTATGCTCCCTCAATGCTTGTGGCATCTGTGGCATTTTGCTGTGAGACAAAACTGCACATTTCAGGGTGGCCTTTTATTGTGGGCAGTATAAGGCACACCTGTGCACTAATCATGATGTCAGATCAGCATCTTGATGTGGCACACCTGTGAGGTGGGATGGATTATCTCAGCAAAGCAGAAGTGCTCACTATCACACATTTAGACAGATTTGTGAACAATGTTTGACAGAAATGGTAAGATTGTGTATCTGGAATGAATTTTAGATCTTCAAGTCCATCTCATGAAAAATGGGAGCAAAAACAAAAGTGTTGCTTTTATATTTTTGTTGAGTGTACGTTCCTACCCTCACCATGGTAACCAGGATCTACGTTCCTACCCTCACCATGGTAACCAGGATCTACGTTCCTACCCTCACCATGGTAACCAGGATTTACGTTCCTACCCTCATCATGGTAACCAGGATCTACGTTCCTACCCTCACCATGGAAACCAGGATCAACGTTCCTACCCTCACCATGGTAACCAGAATCTACATTCCTACCCTGTGGACAGAAGCTGTGGTGAACTAAGGGCAGTGAAATGAAGCAGTGAAGAAACAATTAGAAAAAACACATAAACACCTGTCTGTGTAGGACTGTACGTAAGAAAATTGGAGCACATCATGGAAAAGTTTGGAAGAGTTTAGGTGAGGTGGAGACTGGTGGAGAAAAGTATCAGGTGTGATGTGTGATAGAAGAGTTTCAGATAAAATGAAAGGGAAAGTATAGAAAACCGTGGTGAGAGCGGCCATGCTGATTGGTCTAGAGACAGTGTGGTGAGAGCGGCCATGCTGATTGGTCTAGAGACAGTGTAGTGAGAGCGGCCATGCTGATTGGTCTAGAGACAGTGTGGTGAGAGCGGCCATGCTGATTGGTCTAGAGACCGTGTGGTGAGAGCGGCCATGCTGATTGGTCTAGAGACCGTGTGGTGAGAGCGGCCATGCTGATTGGTCTAGAGACAGTGTGGTGAGAGCGGCCATGCTGATTGGTCTAGAGACAGTGTGGTGAGAGCGGCCATGCTGATTGTTCTAGAGACAGTGTGGTGAGAGCGGCCATGCTGATTGGTCTAGAGACAGTGTGGTGAGAGCGGCCATGCTGATTGGTCTAGAGACAGTGTGGTGAGAGCGGCCATGCTGATTGGTCTAGAGACAGTGTAGTGAGAGCGGCCATGCTGATTGGTCTAGAGACAGTGTGGTGAGAGCGGCCATGCTGATTGTTCTAGAGACAGTGTGGTGAGAGCGGCCATGCTGATTGGTCTAGAGACAGTGTGGTGAGAGCGGCCATGCTGATTGGTCTAGAGACAGTGTGGTGAGAGCGGCCATGCTGATTGGTCTAGAGACAGTGTAGTGAGAGCGGCCATGCTGATTGGTCTAGAGACAGTGTGGTGAGAGCGGCCATGCTGATTGGTCTAGAGACCGTGTGGTGAGAGCGGCCATGCTGATTGGTCTAGAGACAGTGTGGTGAGAGCGGCCATGCTGATTGGTCTAGAGACAGTGTGGTGAGAGCGGCCATGCTGATTGGTCTAGAGACAGTGTGGTGAGAGCGGCCATGCTGATTGGTCTAGAGACAGTGTGGTGAGAGCGGCCATGCTGATTGGTCTAGAGACAGTGTGGTGAGAGCGGCCATGCTGATTGGTCTAGAGACAGTGTGGTGAGAGCGGCCATGCTGATTGGTCTAGAGACAGCGTGGTGAGAGCGGCCATGCTGATTGGTCTAGAGACAGTGTGGTGAGAGCGGCCATGCTGATTGGTCTAGAGACAGTGGCACTGAGGAAAAGACAAGAAACAGAGATGTTTGTAGCAGAGATGAAGATGCTGAGGATCTCTCTGGGAGTGACCAGGATGGACAGGATCAGAGGAACAGCACATGTTAGAGGTTTTAAAGTCAGAGAGGTCAGACTGAGATGGTTTGGACATGTGTAGAGGAGAGAGAGAGAGTACATCAGAAGAAGGATGCTGGGTTTGGAACCACCAGGAAAGAGGACTAGAGGAAGACCAAAGAGGAGGTTCATGGATACAGTGAAGGAAGACATGAAGATAGTTGGTGTGACTGAAGAGGATGCAGCAGATAGGGTTAGATGGAAGAAACTGACTTGATGTGGCACCCTGTAAAGGGAGATGGAGAAGAATCATGGAAAAGTTTGTTAATTAACCCATAAACGGCGGGAGCGGTCGTACACAATCAAAATTTTCCTAGCCGTTTATCCAACAGGTGGCGCTTTATCAGCCATCTTGGTTGCCAATAGGTCCAGATTTCAATTGGACGGGGTGGAGGCTGGATTTCACGTGAGCTTATGTCTGATTTGTCACAGATGTGACTTATGAAGCTTAAATTAAAGTTAACGTATTTTCCGGATCATAAGTCGCAGCAAACTTTTTGGTTCATGGGCCACATTAGGTTCTAACATTTGACCAAGAGGCTGGAACAGGAGCAGAGGGATGGCATGCTTTGGTAAACAAGCACACTAGATATGGAATGCCATTGGGGCCACTACACGCACGTAATCTAGCGCTAAAGTTAAAATCAAGCGTGCTAGGTTTACAATATAGGTTGGAGAGTTCTTCATTTACTACAGAATAAACCATGTTTACCAAACCATCAGTTTGACTCCCTAAAACCAATCAAGTCACTTTAAAACAACTCCACCAACCCCGGAGGTAAACAATGCACCGCCTTCTCTTCTACATCGGTTATGTCACGATGCACCGCGATCCATTGGACTGAGCTCAGCTAGGTTTAGACCACAATTTTGTTTTCTTCATCCCAGTTAGAGTAACCTCCACTTTCCGTCAGTTTCTCTGACTCCAAACTTTCTTTCTGCTGATCGATCATCGTTTTCAGCTGCATGTCTCACTACTTTCATCTGCTGAATAGGATTTTCTGTTCGGTTCTAACTTTATTCATCTTTTCTCAGTTGTTTTGATTTTAAAAAATATCAACTCAGACCTAGAGCGCCCTGTTGTGGTTCAGTCTGAAAACAACATGTAAAATGATGGAAAAAATGTGTTAATAATTTCACGCATAAATCGCTCCAGAGTAGAAGTTGCACCTCCAGCCAAACTATGAAAAAACCTGCGACTTTTAATCTGAAAAACACAGTCAATAAGATTCCCTTTCTTCAGTCTCACCTCTTCGTCCATGTCCCTGAATTGGTCCTCAGGAAGGAACTGGAAGGTACTGATGGTGAAACGCCGGGTCTGGCTTTGGGGCGAAGACGATCCCAGCTGAGACAGCACAGTCTTCGGAGGTGCCGGATCCAGCGGGTTGGGACACCCGTTGTAGAGCAGCACCCAGACAGCCTTCCCAGAGCGGGGGTACGCCACGCAGAAGTGCACCAGCAGCACGAGAGTGGGGTCCGGGGAGTTCAGCAGACGGACTTCCAGGTGAAGGGGTTTCCCCACCAGCGTGTGCAGGGGCTGGTGGTACTGAGGGTAGTAGTTGCTGTACTCGGCATCTAACCGGAAAAAATCCAGTCTGAAAACATGCCTTCATCAAATTAATCTGAAGGATTAACCTCTTAACCTGTAGCGATTCTGAGCTGGACTCCAAATGCTCCCTGGGTGTGAATTTCTGGACCTAATGTGGGCGTTTTGACCACGTAGCTCACAGAGAGTAGTGAACCCGGATCGTACCGGCACTCCACCAACAACCTGGACGAAAAGCACTATGTTTACAGATACATTAATCCTCTGTGAGGAAATTCATGTGTCCAGTAGCTCCAAGCAGTCAGAGAGCTCTGAACAGCTATTGGTAGAACGCATGACAGCAGTGAGTATCTAGGATTAACAGAACAGAGCAATGGAGAGTGTGGAAAAGAGGTGAAGAAGCGTGTGCAGGCAGGCTGGAACGGGTGGAGGAAAGTATCAGGTGTGATGTGTGACAGAAGAGTTTCAGATAAAATGAAAGGAAAAGTGTACAAAACCGTGGTGAGAGCGACCATGCTGATTGGTCTAGAGACAGTGTGGTGAGAGCGACCATGCTGATTGGTCTAGAGACAGTGTAGTGAGAGCGGCCATGCTGATTGGTCTAGAGACAGTGTGGTGAGAGCGGCCATGCTGATTGGTCTAGAGACAGTGTAGTGAGAGCGGCCATGCTGATTGGTCTAGAGACAGTGTGGTGAGAGCGGCCATGCTGATTGGTTTAGAGACAGTGTGGTGAGAGCGGCCATGCTGATTGGTCTAGAGACAGTGTGGTGAGAGCGGCCATGCTGATTGGTCTAGAGACAGTGTCACTGAGGAAAAGACAGGAAACAGAGATGTTTGTAGCAGAGATGTAGATGCTGAGGATCTCTCTGGGAGTGACCAGGATGGACAGGATCAGAGGAACAGCACATGTTAGAGGTTTTAAAGTCAGAGAGGTCAGACTGAGATGGTTTGGACATGTGCAGAGGAGAGAGAGAGAGTACATCAGAAGAAGGATGCTGGGTTTGGAACCACCAGGAAAGAGGACTAGAGGAAGACCAAAGAGGAGGTTCATGGATACAGTGAAGACATGAAGATAGTTGGTGTGACCGAAGAGGATGCAGCAGATAGGGTTAGATGGAAGAAACTGACTTGATGTGGCGACCCCTGAAGGGAAATGATGAAAGAAGAAGATGACAGCAGTGAGGAATGTAGAGTCTTCATAAACGTGTTGTCTGTTCCACCGAGCTGCTGTTTGGAGCTCTTTCTTGAACTGCTTGGAGCTACCGGACACATGAATTTTCCCAGCAGGGAATCTGAATCATAACAGGAAGGACCCACGATGAACGGATGGATGTCTGACCTGACAGGAGAATCCCGTGTGATGGTTCCGTAGTTCAGGCTAATCGCTTTCAACATATTGACGATTTCCACCATGTAGACCACCGTCTTCCCCACCACCTGTTCACACACAAGAAAAACTCCATCTAAACCAAGAGTGGGACACTCAAGAAATCCAGGCTGGAGATGGTGTTCTGTCAAGCAACCCAAATCAGCAGCTCCAACAGATGGATGTAAGGAAGGAGATATGGTGGCTTTTCAAAATAAAACATCGGTAGTCACAGTGAACCAGTATTGACCCATATAAAGACACACTGTCTGCTTTTGAGAGGATTAAAGGCTTTTAGATGCACCTCATAGTGCGGAAAATACGGTATATTTTTAGTTCTTTTATTGTGAAAAGTTTACAACAGGATGTAGTGGATGGTAGTGGTACACAGGTGGGAAACCAATAGGAAGCACGAGAGCAGCGTTTGGCCTGGAATAAAATTTCTTAACATCTCTGATCACTGCTTTCATAGGGCTCTCAGTTAAGCAAGTCCATCCCTGTCCTAGTACCAGGAGTGAAAAAATTTAATTAAGCAGAGCCGGTAGGTGGGGCCAACCTGGTTAATGTCTACCTGTAAGACTTATTATCCAAGATAAAAGATGACAGAGGATCTGTTTAATCAGCGTTAAATAAAACCTGAACAGAACACCGTGTGGTTGTGGTTTAAATATGCGGTACATCTCACCACTCTGCGCGTCCCGCACCCATCCAGCGGTAGGTTAAACAGGGCGTACTCGGAGGTCACTCGCTCGGGTCGGCATGACGAGTCGTTAGCGGCAACGAGCAGAGCGGGCGAGAGAGGTGGGTTGGTAAGAGAGGCGGGAACGGAGAAAATCATCCGGCGGTCGATGGTGCACTCTGGATACAGAGAAGAAACAGTCACAGACCAGGGGCGGATCCAGGATTTTGTAAGTGGGGGGCGCCATCTCACCGTCCATGGGGTAGTAACAGGCAGGGGGGTCGAAGCAGCAACCTAATGAGAGGCATTCTGTCTGAGAGCCAGATCCACATGGTAGGCGGAGCTGGGGAGGGAGGCTGCACTCTGGAGGGATGCGGGGGGAGGATAAAGTTCAGGAACCTCAAACTCTTAAAGCTGGATGAACATTTACCCACCGTGGCCGGAGCGCGGCGCCACCGCCGGACAGGATAGCTCCGCCTCTTTCCTCCCACTGTCAGTCATGTAGAGGACGGTTGTGACGTAACGTGCCCCCTGGAGGTTCACCACAGCATTGATTACACACAGCAAATAGTCACCATGGTGACCAGGATCTACATTCCTACCCTCACCATGGTAACCAGGATCTACGTTACTACCCTCACCATGGTAACCAGGATCTACGTTCCTACCCTCATCATGGTAACCAGGATCTACGTTCCTACCTTCACCATGGTAAGCAGGATCTATGTTCCTACCTTCACCATGGTAACCAGGATCTACATTCCTACCCTCACCATGGTAACCAGGATCTACATTCCTACCCTCACCATGGTAACCAGGATCTACGTTCCTACCTTCACCATGGTAAGCAGGATCTACGTTCCTACCCTCACCATGGTAACCGGGATCTACGTTCCTACCCTCACCATGGTAACCAGGATCTACGTTCCTCTCCTCAACATGGTAACCAGGATCTACGTTCCTACCCTCACCATGGTAACCAGGATCTACATTCCTACCCTCACCATGGTAAACAGGATCTACGTTCCTACTCTCACCATGGTAACCAGGATCTACATTCCTACCCTCACCATGGTAACCAGGATCTACGTTCCTACTCTCACCATGGTAACCAGGATCTACATTCCTACCCTCACCATGGTAACCAGGATCTACATTCCTACCCTCACCATGGTAACCAGGATCTATGTTCCTAGTCTCACTCAGCGATCGCGTGAGGAGCTCTGCCACCTGAGAAGAGCTCGGGGTAGAGCTGCTCCTGCTCCAGATTGAGAAAAGCCAGGTGGGGTGGTTCGGGCATCTGGTCAGGATGCCTGCCGAGTGCCTCGCTGGTGAGGTGTTTCAGGCACATCCCACTGGAAGGAGATTAGGAGGTAGACCCCGGACTTGCTGGAGAAACCATGTCTCACAGCTGGACAGGGAACACCTCAGGATCCTTCCGGGTGAGCTGAAGGATGCAGCAGGGGTAAGAAAAGTCTGGGCTTCACGTCTAAGGCTGCAGGCTCTGCGACCCGGCCACAGATAAGACGATGAAACGGAAAAGACAGTAAGCAGTAATTATTTAATTAAAAGTAGTCAGGTGCTCAGCGACCCTAGGGACCGGAGTAAGTATCAATCATATCTATCCAAATATAAAGTTTACTCCATACTCACCTGCACACTCAGGTGGCAGCGCTCATGCAGCTGCAGGGTCAGATGGAGTCGGCCATCTTTGCCCTCACTCACGTCATACCCACAATCCTTTGGAGCATCCAGGACGTTCACCTGGTTCCCTTTGGAGTCTTAGATTAAAGTAAAAATCACAGTTAATCCAAATGAACAGACACCTGATCCCAGACTGTGACCTCATTGTGGATTCATTTACACCTGCGTCCGATCCCAGGCCTTAACCTACTTAAGCTCCATCTACGCCTGCAAATATGGATCATCCACATGATGTGATGGACATCCAACCGCATTCTAACGAGCTGATGATGTCTGTTGTCATGCTTGATCATGGTAAATTCCACTATAGATGAGCTGGACGTGCTGGTCACCAAAGAAGAGCGAAAACTACAGGCATGGCAGCGTATCCCAAAAGCGAAGGACAGCGAAGTGAGGGTGGGTCACCACGGTAACCAGGATCTACAGTGGTGGTCAAAAGTTTACATACACTTGTAAAGAACATAATGTCATGGCTGTCTTGAGTTTCCAGTTATTTCAACAACTCTGATTTTTCTCTGATATAGTGATTGGAACAGATCCTTCTTTGTCACAAAAAACATTCATGAAGTTTGATTCTTTTATGACTTTATTATGGGTAAACTGAAAATGTGACAAAATCAGCTGGGTCAAAAATATACATACAGCAATGCTAATATTTGGTTACGTGTCCTTTGGCCATTTTTACTTCAATTAGGCGCTTTTGGTAGCCATCCACAAGCTTCTGGCAAGTTTCTGGTTGAATCTTTGACCACTCCTCTTGACAGAATTGGTGCAGTTCAGTTAAATTTGTTGGCTTTCTGACATGGACTTGTTACTTCAGCATTATCCACATGTTCTCAATGGGATTTAAGTCAGGACTTTGGGAAGGCCATTCTAAAACCTTAATTCTAGCCTGATTTAGCCATTCCATTACCACTTTTGATGTGTGTTTGGGGTCATTGTCCTGTTGGAACACCCAACTGCGCCCAAGACCCAACCTTCGGGCTGATGACTTCAGGTTTACTTGAAGAATTTGAAGGTAATCCTCCTTCTTCATTGTCCCATTGACTCTCTGTAAAGCACCAGTTCCATTGGCAGCAAAACAGGCCCACCGTGCTTGATGGTAGGCATGGTGTTCTTGGGGTTAAAGGCCTCACCTTTTCTCCTCCAAACATATTGCTGGGCATTGTGGCCAAACAGCTCAATTTTTGTTTCATCTGACCACAGAACTTTGTCCATGTGATCAGCAGCAAACTTTAGTCGAGCCTTAAGGTGCCGCTTTTGGAGCAAGGGCTTCCTTCTTGCACGGCAACCTCTCAGTCCATGGCGATGCAAAACACGGTTGACTGTGGACACTGACACCTGTGTTCCAGCAGCTTCTAATTCTTGGCAGATCTGCTTTTTGGTGCTCCTGGGTTGACTCTTCACCCTCCTGACCAGTTTTCTCTCAGCAGCAGGTGACAGCTTGCGTTTTCTTCCTGATCGTGGCAGTGACAAAACAGTGCCATGCACTTTATACTTACATACAATTGTTTGCACTGTTGCTCTTGGAACCTGCAGCTGCTTTGAAATGGCTCCAAGTGACTTTCCTGACTTATTCAAGTCAATGATTCTCTTTTTCAAATCTGTGCTGAGCTCCTTTGACTTTCCCATTGTAGCGTTTGCGGGTGTTTTTATCCAATGAGCCCTTTTTAAATGGCCTCAGAGAAGTCACCAGCTGTAGTCACTCATAATCACTCACAAGAAGTTAAGAGGTCATGCTATGAAGCTCATGTCATTGACACAACTTTCTAAGTCTCCAAAATTGCTCATTCATGTTGCTGTATGTATATTTTTGACCCAGCTGATTTCGTCACATTTTCAGTTTACCCATAATAAAGTCATAAAATAATCAAACTTCATGAATGTTTTTTGTGACAAAGAAGGATCTGTTCCAATCACTATATCAGAGAAAAATCAGAGTTGTTGAAATAACTGGAAACTCAAGACAGCCATGACATTATGTTCTTTACAAGTGTATGTAAACTTTTGACCACCACTGTACGTTCCAACCCTCACCATGGTAACCAGGATCTACGTTCCTACCCTCACCATGGTAACCAGGATCTATGTTCCTACCCTCACCATGGTAACCAGGATCTACGTTCCAACCCTCACCATGGTAACCAGGATCTACATTCCTACCCTCACCATGGTAACCAGGATCTACGTTCCTACCCTCACCATGGTAACCAGGATCTACGTTCCTACCCTCACCATGGTAACCAGGATCTACGTTCCAACCCTCACCATGGTAACCAGGATCTACGTTCCTACCCTCACCATGTTAACCAGGATCTACGTACCTACCCTCACCATGGTAACCAGGATCTACGTACCTACCCTCACCATGGTAACCAGGATCTACGTTCCTACCCTCACCATGGTAACCAGGATCTACGTACCTACCCTCACCATGGTAACCAGGATCTACGTTCCTACCCTCACCATGGTAACCAGGATCTATGTTCCTACCCTCACCATGGTAACCAGGATTTACGGTCCTACCCTCACCATGGTAACCAGGATCTACGTTCCTACCCTCACCATGGTAACCAGGATCTACGTTCCTACCCTCACCATGGTAACCAGGATTTACGTTCCTACCCTCACCATGGTAACCAGGATCTACGTTCCTACCCTCACCATGGTAACCAGGATCTATGTTCCTACCCTCACCATGGTAACCAGGATCTATGTTCCTACCCTCACCATGGTAACCAGCTGTGGATGGTGACTGAAAGAACGAGATTGCGGATATAAGCGGCCAAAATGATCTTCCTCTGCAGGGTGGCTGGGCTCTCACTCAGAGATCGGGTGAGAAGCTCTGCCATACGGGAAGAGCTCGATGTCGAGCCACTCCTCCTCCAGGTCGAGAGAAGCCACATGGGGTAGTGTGGGCATCTGGTTAGGATGCCCCCCGAGAGCCTCGCTGTTGAGGTGTGTCAGGCACGTCCCACTGGGAGGAGACCAAGAGGCTGACCCTGGACCCACTGGAGAGACTATGTCTCACAGCTGGACAGGGAACACCTCGGGATCTGCATCAAAGTTGGCGTACACACAGATTCTAGTGCAGGCAAGCTTTATAAATGAGGCCAGAGATCTATAATGCCAGTCTTAGGTACGTACTGCCTGACACTGGGATGGAGAAATGAACCTGGATTAAGGAGAACTTTTCAGGTATGAAGGAGTCGTCTGCCTTTCTTTTTTACCCCGCTCCACAGCACGCCAGTGTCCCTGAACCATTTGAACTCATGCAGAACTGATGGTTTCCATATGTACATGACACACACAAACACACACACACACACACACACACACACACACACACACCTCTAACAGCCGTTTCTGAAATGGGACCGTTGGGAAGGATTACGGTCATCTGCTGGACGGAACAGAAGACCTCTGTCAGAGACGGGCTGCTCTGGTCTTTGGATCCTGGTGAAGGTGCTTTAGGAGGACTGTGCGGGCACTGCAGGTCCCAGGTCTTGTTCTGCCCCTCAGAGAAGTCCCAGTAACGGATTGGAAAAGAGAGCGACCCGGGAGTCTGAAAGGAGGAGAACCCGTGACAGACATTGTAAAGTAAAACCTGAGCTCATCCCACACAGATGACCCAGCTTCATCAACATGTGGAAAAGCTTGATGCGTTCCAGATGTGAGTCACGGAGCAGCTTGGAAGGGACAACAGGAACAGAGTCTCACCCGCAGCTGGCTGTGACAGGCGGGCAGGGGGGTGTGGAGGATGACCCCGGGGCCCATCGTCATCTGGATTGTGTATTTACAGCGTGGAGGCACGGCGGAGAGGTACAGCCATTTGTCCTGGTCTGAAATCAGAAAGCACAACTTCTTACACGCTCCGTAACACTGAATACCCATCATGCAAAGCTGGCCAGGGTCCAACTTCTCCCCCTTTTATCTGAGCGAGGCCTCTCTGGGCTTCCTTAAGAGCACCAGTCCCAAACACAGCATCACTCAAAGGCTGCAGCCATCGATTATTTCAGTACCGTCATTTTCTAACTACAAGCCACAACTTTTTTCACATGGTTTCATGGTTTTTCTATCGCCCGCCAGGAGGCGCTCAAGCAGAACAAGGTATGAGGAAGAGGTTGATGTAGCGGGGGCAGGGACTGCAGGCCTTATCTTACGATTGCAGCAATGGGAAAACGTCCTACCCAATCAGAGACTAGAGATGACGGTGTGACGTGAACACAAGTGTCTATCCACCATGTTTGTAGTTTTGTATCTGAAAAAAGGAGATCAACCATAGAATTGAATAGACTGTATCCCTGAAGGTAAGTCTGAGTGCTGCAGTTTAAACACCTCGATGCCCCCTTGCCCATTCCCACTGGCGTCCCAGTCGGGCCGCACTGTGTCCAACCTGGCAACCCAAAAGCTGGAGTCTGGAATGGGTCACAAAGCCAGGCCGCAGTGAAGAACACCAAACTGGTCTCTCTGTATTTCACTGGGTCCGAGTGAGCGCCTCCAGTTCCTCAAGCGAGCAACCGGACGTTTCCATGGAAACCACAAAAACACAGCAAGCACCTCCTCTAGGCCGTCTCCTTCTCCTCAGCTCCCCAGGACCAAACCAACCCTTCTAGACATGACGGATGTGGCTCTGAGAGCCAGCAGCTGGTCGCACGTCAGCAGAATGACTCCAGAACCAGCCAGCTGCTGGGAGCTAGCCGTTGGGAGCCAGTGGACGATTTCCAACAAACAACTGTCTGACTCAAAACAAGGTTGAAATGACATAAAGTAACAGGGAGCACTGCAGCAGGCAGCCGCCCAGGGAAACGCCTCAGGTATTCTATATGGTCCGTGTTGGCAACGATTCCCCAGGTTGAGAATTTAAAGACACTGACTGTTCAGGTTCGTTACACACGTCACATCAACCCATCAGAAAGGTACGATTGGTTACCGTAATATCCGGACTATAAGCCGCAACTTTTCTCACACGCTTTCAACCCTGTGGCTTATGCAATGATGAGGCTAATTTATGCATTTTTTTTTCTTTCTTTTTTTAATGCATTTTTCTAACGGCCGCCAGTGGCGGCCAACTTTCAAATGACACAACTTTCAAAATAAAAGCATTCGAACTGGCTGATGGAAACAGAGCTGACCTCCATGGTTTCAGTCCACAGGAGGAAGATGAAGACCGCGCTCAGTTACTTTTATCGTTTTTTTTTTTTAACCAGCCCCGTTAGAGCTGTGCTACAGTATTCCTGCTGTGTTACTGCCTCATCACAGGAAAGAAAAGCTAAGGTATGTTATTAAAATTTTGAAAACTCTGTGTACCGTATCTCATGTTTCAATGTGGGCACATGCAGCTTATGTAGGTACAAAATGTTTTTTTTTTTTTTTTTAAATATACTGGGTGAGGTTTATAATCAGATGCGCTCCATAGTCCGGAAATTACGGTAAATAAAAAATTTCCCGCCCACCATGGAGCGAGTGAACCCCAGTGTCAAGAGGTCAGACTGTTTCCATGGAGACAGAAACATTCTGATGGAGCTTTGATAAACGGGTACCAGTACCACTGACCTCTGATCTGGATGGACCCTGGGTCTGCAAACGGCAGGAAGGCGGCCATCTTCGTCTCATGACACTGCAGATGTGGAGCAGGTTGTTGTGGGGGTGTGGTGGAGGGTTTTTCTCCTCCTGGAGTTAGGATGGGTGGATGGAGATGAGGGTGGTGTGGGTAGTAACTACAGCGGGGGTCACTGGGAGACCAGCACATGCCCGATGGGTGATAGGAAGGCCATGGGAAGTTACTGGGTGGAGGAGGATAGGAAGGAGGGGTTTGGGCTGCTGGAGGAACATCTGCATATCCAGGGTGGGAGTTATACCACTCGTCTGGATTCTGGGGAAGGCCTGGAACACGGTACGGAGGAGGGTTCTGTTGGGTGGGCTGGTAGAGGTAGAGGAAGCCAGGGAAGGATGCAGTTTCTGCCTTCTGACTGAAGGGGTTCGAAGGGTAAGCCTGAGACTGAGGGGGGGTGTGGAGGGATGAAGGAAAGATGGGGCAGGACAAAACAAACTCCTCATCTTCTAAAACCAGGTGGAGATGAAGAGCATCCTGTTGGAGAGGAAACATTAGACAGAGGAAGAAGTCAGACTGTCTCAAACATCTGGACCAGGGTGGGACCGATCCATTCCGGGTCGGGCCCGGAACGTACCAAACATCTTCAACATCCACTACTCACATCGGCAGAGAGACAAGACGCGTCACGGGATACGAAGAAGGTCATCTCCTGAGGATGGGCGGAGACGGGAACGCCGCAAGACGGAGATACAAACGGACTCCAGACATCGTTCACTGGAACACAAGACGGGAAAGAAGGGGTTAAAGTCTGCACGACGAGGAGGAAAAACGAGGTGAGAGAGGCAGGGCTATGAGCAGACCGCTTGAGAAGGAGGCGGCGAATGAGAGACTGGGCAAAGGGAAGGAGGAGTGATGATGGACCAATCGACGAGGGGGAGAGACGACGGACCAATCGACGAGTGGGAAGAGGAGAGACGACGGACCAATCGACGAGCGGGGAAAGAGGAGACGACAGACCAATCGACGAGGAGGAAGAGGAGAAACGACGGACCAATCGACGAGGGGGAAGAGGAGAGACGACGGACCAATCAACGAGGGGGAAGAGGAGAGACAACAGACCAATCGACGAGTGGGAAGAGGAGAGATGATGGACCAATCGACGAGCGGGGAAAGAGGAGACGACAGACCAATCGACGAGGGGGAAGAAGAGACGACGGACCAATCGACGAGGAGGAAGAGGAGAGACGACGGACCAATCGACGAGGAGGAAGAGGAGAGACGACGGACCAATCGACGAGTGGGAAGAGGAGAGACGACGGACCAATCGACGAGTGGGAAGAGGAGAGACGACGGACCAATCGACGAGGGGGAAGAGGAGAGACGATGGACCAATCGACGAGGGGGAAGAGGAGAGACGACGGACCAATCGACGAGGGGGAAGAGGAGAGACGACAGACCAATCGACGAGGGGGAAGAAGAGACGACGGACCAATCGACGAGGGGGAAGAGGAGAGACGACAGACCAATCGACGAGGGGGAAGAGGAGAGACGATGGACCAATCGACGAGGGGGAAGAGGAGAGACGACAGACCAATCGACGAGGGGGAAGAAGAGACGACGGACCAATCGACGAGGGGGAAGAGGAGAGACGACAGACCAATCGACGAGGGGGAAGAGGAGAGACGACGGACCAATCGACGAGGGGGAAGAGGAGAGACAACAGACCAATCGACGAGGGGGAAGAGGAGAGACGACAGACCAATCGACGAGGGGGAAGAAGAGACGACGGACCAATCGACGAGGGGGAAGAGGAGAGACGACAGACCAATCGACGAGGGGGAAGAGGAAAGACGACGGACCAATCGACGAGGGGGAGCAGCGACGTATCTTTTGAAGGGGGAGTAGGTCTCAGTATCTTACCAAGGACACCAAGCAGCTGTGGATCTGTCTGGTCTCCATCGACCCTCACTCCCATGCCATGGGGAGAACAGGAGACAGAGATCGGAGATGGAGAGGGTGTGGGTTTCGGCATGGGGCAGGACAGCCTCACCGGGCTGCCCAGCCACTGCAAAGGCAGGACGTAGCTGCCGTTCTGAAAAACAAAGGAGGTTAAGGTTCAAGATTTCTTCCAGAGACCTCAGTGGGATGCTGTGGTAGGGTCCTGCTTCAAGAAGAAGGTTTAACAAACTCAGAGTTTAAAACTGAACTCTGAGATGACTTTATTCATCCCTCAGCAGGCAAATTTGGCGGGTGTTGGCATGATGGGATTTCTGCCCGGTGCTCTGAATGTTAAAGTGAAGAATTCCAATGAGGGGCGGGTAAATGCGGGACTCTCTCTGAGCCAGTTGTAGCCCAGTACGGAGACGGAGGGATGTTAGATCCTGCTGCTCCCGGTGGAAGAGTCACAGACAGGTCATACTTCAACATCGCAGACCTCTCTCCTCCTTGTGGTACCAGCCGGGTCACGTACCCTCGAGTGCAGCTAAGAAGAGGTACCCTATGTAGCAGGGCTTAATCGGCCTCCTACATTATGTGATCATAAACCAATGAAGAGAACGTCAATACAGAGTTCTGCCTTATCAAAATCAGTGGCGACCAGGGTAGAGGTAGGGTCTGGTCCCGCCCACCAGGATCGACATTCCTACTCTTACCATGGTAACCAAGATCTACGTTTCTACCCTCACCGTGGTAACCAGGATCTACGTTCTTATCCTCACCATGGTAACCAGGATCTACGTTCCTACCCTCACCATGGTAACCAGGATCTACGTTCCTACCCTCACCATGGTAACCAGGATCTACGTTTCCTACCCTCACCATGGTAACCATGATCTACGTTCCTACCCTCACCATGGTAAACAGGATCTACATTCCTACCCTCACCATGGTAACCAGGATCTACGTTCCTACCCTCACCGTGGTAACCAGGATCTACGTTCTTATCCTCACCATGGTAACAAGGATCTACGTTCCTACTCTCACCATGGTAACCAGGATCTACGTTCCTACCCTCACCATGGTAACCAGGATCTACGTTCCTACCCTCACCATGGTAACCAGGATCTACGTTTCCTACCCTCACCATGGTAACCAGAATCTACGTTCCTACTCTCACCATGGTAACCAGGATCTACGTTCCTACCCTCACCATGGTAACCAGGATCTACGTTCCTACCCTCACCATGGTAACCAGGATCTACGTTTCCTACCCTCACCATGGTAACCAGAATCTACGTTCCTACCCTCACCATGGTAACCAGGATCTACGTTTCCTACCCTCACCATGGTAACCAGGATCTACGTTTCCTACCCTCACCGTGGTAACCAGGATCTACGTTTCCTACCCTCACCGTGGTAACCAGGATCTACGTTCTTATCCTCACCGTGGTAACAAGATCTACGTTCCTATCCTCACCATAGTAACCAGGATCTACGTTCTTATCCTCACCATGGTAACCAGGATCTACGTTCCTACCCTCACCATGGTAACCAGGATCTACGTTCCTACCCTCACCATGGTAACCAGGATCTACGTTCCTACCCTCACCATGGTAACCAGGATCTACGTTCCTACCCTCACCATGGTAACCAGGATCTACGTTTCCTACCCTCACCATGGTAACCAGGATCTACGTTCCTACCCTCACCATGGTAACCAGGATCTACGTTCCTACCCTCACCATGGTAACCAGGATCTACGTTCCTACCCTCACCATGGTAACCAGGATCTACGTTCCTACCCTCACCATGGTAACCAGGATCTACGTTCCTACCCTCACCATGGTAACCAGGATCTACGTTCCTACCCTCACCATGGTAACCAGGATCTACGTTCCCTACCCTCACCGTGGTAACCAGGATCTACGTTCCTACTCTCACCATGGTAACCAGGATCTACGTTCCCTACCCTCACCATGGTAACCAGGATCTACGTTCCCTACCCTCACCGTGGTAACCAGGATCTACGCTCTTACCCTCACCATGGTAACCAAGATCTACGCTCTTACCCTCACCATGGTAACCAGGATCTACATTCCTACCCTCACCATGGTAACCAGGATCTACGTTCCTACCCTCACCATGGTAACCAGGATCTACGTTCCTACCCTCACCATGGTAACCAGGATCTACGTTCCTACCTTCACCGTGGTAACCAGGATCTACGTTCCTACCCTCACCATGGTAACCAAGATCTACATTCCTACCCTCACCATGGTAACCAGGATCTACGTTCTTACCCTCACCATGGTAACCAGGATCTACGTTCCTACCCTCACCATAGTAACCAGGATCAATGGTCCTACCCCCGCAAAGGCAAAGCTCCCTCATCCGAGGACTACGGGCCAGGTTCTCGGTGTACTGGCGAATCGGCCTCCATGGCAGGAGGAGGATAAGGCACCGTACAGCCGTGGCAATCAAGGTCCCCGGACGCTCGGTGGGTGTCCAGACAGACCCTCCTGGAGTTGTGGATGATGGGCCTCGAGGAGAGGACCATTTAAGTCCAGACTTAAACAATCGATTTAAACAGTATTTTGATTCAATCAAGCTTCGGTCTTACTGGAAGGAGACTTGTTTATCTTATACTTTGAGGGTATGTTTTACCGTTAACACCTGTGTCAGCCCAGAGAGAACGTTACTGTGCTATAAAGACATTACTAATAAATGAAGATGGCCAAACCTGCTTCTTAAAAAAGCCCCAAACACGTAAAACCACAGCATGATAAACCTTTCTGCTTTACCTCCTGGAAGATGTAGCAACCGTCATACGGAACCATCAGCTCCATCTGTTTCCATGACGACCTCACAGAGTAACCACAGGAGGAAGGTAACTGGAACACCGAGATGGGAGAGTCGCCTCCTACAGGTGATAGACAGCGTGTTACTGATCATCCAGGGGTCTGTCTGCGTTGGTTATGTTACTGGTTAATATGAGGCTTACTTCGGTCCACCAGCAGGTGTGGGAATCCCTGTGCTGAAGCTGTGAAGACCATCACTGTATCGTCACACTCCACCTCTGGTTTCATGGCCTCCCAGTTAAACCGATGAGGATTCGAACCAGCAGCAAAAACCGTGCCAGGAACGTCGGGAAACCCTGGAGGAAAAAAAAAAAACTAGCTGGTAACCAGGATCTACGTTCCTACCCTCACCGCGGTAACCAGGATCTACGTTCCTACCTCACCATAGTAACCAGGATCAGAATCAGAATCAGAATGCTTTTATTGCCATGTCAGTGAAAAACATCAGAGACTAGGAACTTGTTCTGGTACTGGTGTGCAAACATATAAAATAAAAATAATAAAAATAAAATAAATAAAAATAATAATAATTTTTACAAAACTAAGAGTGCTCAGAAGAAAAAGAAAAGTAGTGCAATGTCATAGAAAATAATAGAAAATAATAAAGATAGTGAAGTGACAAGAGGGAGGTGACTAAGAGATGTGGGGATCCAGGTTATAAAGAGTTCATAAGTCCAACGGCAGAAGGGAAGAAGCTGTTTTTGTGGCGGGACGTTCTGGTCCGAATGGACCGGAGCCTCCTGCCCGAGGGGAGTCGCTCAAAAAGTCCATGTCCAGGGTGGGAAGGGTCAGCTACTATCCGACCTGCACGCCCCCGAGTCCTGGAGACGTACAGGTCTTCGAGAGATGGAAGGCTGCAGCCAATCACCTTCTCTGCGGAGCGCACAATGCGCTGCAGTCTGTGTTTGTCCCTGACTGTGGCTCCAGCGTACCACACGGTGATGGAGGAGGTGAGGACAGACTCGATGATGGCTCTGTAAAACTGCACCAACATCTGGGCGGGCAGCTTGGCTTTCTTCAACTGCCGCAGAAAGTACATCCTCTGCTGGGCCTTTTTGATCAGGGAGCTGATGGACGGCTCCCACTTTAGGTCCTGTGTGATGGTAGTGCCGAGGAAGCGGAAAGAGTCTACAGTGGTGATGGAGAAGTCTGTCAGTGCAAGGGGGGTAATGGGAGCTGTGACTTTCCTAAAGTCCACGATCATCTCCACTGTCTTCTGAGCGTTGAGCTCCAGGCTGTTGTTGCTGCACCAGGACACCAGCCGGTCTACCTCCATCCTGTAGGCCGACTCATCGCCATCAGAGATGAGCCCAATGAGTGTGGTGTCATCTGCAAACTTGATCAGTTTGACAGAGTCATGGCTGGAAGTGCAGGAGTTGGTGTACAGGGAGAAGAGCAGGGGAGAGAGGACACAGCCCTGTGGAGATCCTGTGTTGATAGTCCGAGAGGTGGAGACATTCTTCCCCAGCCGCACGCACTGCCTCCGGTCTGTTAGGAAGTCAGTAATCCACCTGCAAGTGGAGTCAGGCACGTTGAGCTGAGAGAGCTTGTCCTGAAGCAGGGTAGGGAGGATGGTGTTGAATGCAGAGCTGAAGTCCACAAACAGGATCCTGGCATAGGTTCCCGGGGAGTCCAGGTGCTGCAGGGTGAAGTGGAGGGCCAGGTTGATAGCGTCGTCTACAGACCTGTTGGCTCTGTAGGCAAACTGCAGAGGGTCCAGAGAGGGAGAGGTGAAGTGCTTGAGATGAGGGAGGACCAGGCGTTCGAATGACTTCATGACTACAGACGTAAGTGCCACAGGCCTGTAGTCATTAAGTCCAGTGATACGGGGCTTCTTGGGAACAGGAACGATGGTGGACCGCTTGAAGCAGGCTGGAACGTGGCATGTCTTCAGCGAGGTGTTGAAAATGTCTGTGAAAACTGGAGACAGTTCCTCAGCACAGTGTTTCAGGGTGGCCGGGGAGACACCATCTGGGCCCGAAGCTTTCCGAGGGTTTTGCTTGCGGAAGAGCTTGAGCACATCCTGTTTTGTCACCAAGAAAGCAGTGGAGGGGGAGGGCTGGTCAGCTGGAGTGACCTCTGTTGTTAATTGGGTGGGGGATGGGAGTGGCTTCAAAGTGTCTGAAGGTTGTTGATCAGTGAGGGGGGAGGAGAGTGAGACATCAAACCTGGCATAGAAGGTGTTGAGTTTCTCTGCCAGTTGTAAGTCATCAGCAGCATGTGGGGCTTTCGGCTTATAGTTTGTAATTTGCCGAAGTGATCTCCAGACAGAGGCGGTGTCATTGACAGAGAATTGCTCCTTCAGACGTTTATTGTACCTGGATCTCGCCTGCTGTACCTCTCTCGAGAACCGGTACTTAGCGCCTTTGTAGCTCTCTCTGTCATTGGCTCTGTGAGCTGCTTCCTTTTCCCTCCTGATCTGTCTTAGTCTGGATGTAGGTTCCTACCCTCACCATGGTAACCAGGACATACGTTCCTACCCTCACCATGGTAACCAGGATCTAGGTTCCTACCCTCACCATGGTAACCAGGATCTAGGTTCCTACCCTCACCATGGTAACCTGGACATACGTTCCTACTCTCACCATGGTAACCAGGATTTACATTCCTACCCTCACCATGGTAACCAGGATTTACATTCCTACCCTCACCATGGTAACCAGGATCTAGGTTCCTACCCTCACCATGGTAACCAGGATCTAGGTTCCTACCCTCACCATGGTAACCTGGACATACGTTCCTACCCTCACCATGGTAACCAGGATCTGCGTTGCCACCCTCACCATGGTAACCAGGATCTACGTTCCTACTCTCACCATGGTAACCAGGATCTACGTTGCTAACCCTCACCATGGTAACCAGGATCTATGTTCCTACCCTCACCATGGTAACCAGGATCTACGTTCCTACCCTCACCATGGTAACCAGGATCTACGTTCCTAACCCTCACCATGGTAACCAGGATCTATGTTCCTACCCTCACCATGGTAACCAGGATCTACGTTCCTACCCTCACCATGGTAACCAGGATCTACGTTGCTAACCCTCACCATGGTAACCAGGATCTATGTTCCTACCCTCACCATGGTAACCAGGATCTACGTTCCTACCCTCACCATGGTAACCAGGATCTACGTTCCTAACCCTCACCATGGTAACCAGGATCTATGTTCCTACTCTCACCATGGTAACCAGGATCTACGTTGCTAACCCTCACCATGGTAACCAGGATCTATGTTCCTACCCTCACCATGGTAACCAGGATCTACGTTTCTACCCTCACCATGGTAACCAGGATCTACGTTCCTACCCTCACCATGGTAACCATGATCTACGTTCCTACCCTCACCATGGTAACCAGGATCTATGTTTCTACCCTCGCTGGTGAGGTGTTTTGAGCACGTCCCACCAGGAGGAGACACAGAGGCCGACTCCAGACCTGGTGGTGAGACTATGTCTCACAGGGAACACCTCAGGATGCTCCTGGGTGAGCTGGAGGATGCAAAAACACTCCCACATTTTCACATGTTTGAATCATTTAGAAACTTTCCTGTCTAGAATTAAGATACAATTTGAATGCTAATTTGTTCTTGGCCAAGGATTTTGTCCTCCACCACGCCCACATCCTGATGTAAACATAATAACCATGTTTGTATAAGAGTATGTTTATCATATTTATCAGTGTTTATCTTTGATCCTGACCTGTATAGTCTCTTTGGTAACCCTGATCCGGGTCCTTCTCATCCGTCCCTGGTGTCCCATCATGGAGTTTTTTCTCAGCAGGAGGAAAAAATGTTAAATCAGGTTCAGAAGCTGCTTTTTTTTCTTCTAAACTTAATGATTCTATAAACTGAACGGAATAAAAACAAAGTAAAATGAAGAACATGTCTGTCTGCATGAGGCTGTTCACTGAGGAGCACAAACACTAATTAACACCAGGTGAGAGGGACAATTAAACTCTGACGTCATCAAAAACTATCAGCATCAGGCGCATGCGCACTATATGAGCGGAGCACTTCAAAGTTTTTAATCAGTAAATTTAAAAGTTAATCTATTTTTAATTGTTAGTATAAAAGTAGGGTTTTTTTAAGGGTTTTTTTTCTTTCAAAATAAAAGTTTTGCAAAACAAAACAATTTATTAATAATTTTAAAGAAATGACAAAATGTCATTTTTTTAACAGAAATTTACAAAAACATCTAAATTCCCAAAATTTATTTTTTAACAACCAATAAAATGGAAAAAATATCTTTGGAATAAAAAAAGGGGCCAAATTTTAAGAGATTTTGAAAAATGTACAAAATTTTCTCCAAAAAAACCTCCTTTTTTTTCTTTGTAGTTTCACAAAATTTCTAAAAATATATAAAAAAATTGCTAAATTTTATTTTTTTTTCTAAAAAAACAAACAAATATTTTTATTTTTAAAATTTGACTAAAATCAGCAAAATTTGGCAAAAATTTAACTTGAATTTTTAAATAAAATTTAACCAAATTTTGAAAAAAAAAAAAAAAAAAACTTTTTTACTCTAAATATTTGAGCTTTTTTTTTTTATTATTATTATTTTAGTTGATTATTTTTTATTTTACTAAATTTTATTTAATTATTTATTATTGTATTTATTTTTATTTATTTTAGTTTAAAAATTAAATATATTTGCTTTTCAAAAAATGTGTCAAATTTAAATTGAATTTACAAAAAGTTTCCAAAGTTTGAAAAAAAATTCAAAATTTTAACAAATTTAGCAGAAATTCACAAAAAAAAGGACCAAAAAAAAAAACAATTCTTAAAAGTGTTTTAATGTGTTTTCTGTTTTTTTTATGGATTAAAATCATATTTTTAGATTAACTTCAAATAAAAAAAATCTCATTAAAATAATCATTTTTTAACTTAAGTGATCTTTAAAGTAAAAACAGAAGTTCTTCATTCTGAGAGAGAGAGGGAGGGAGGGGGGGGCAGGACACACACACACACACAGAGGGAGGGTGGGGGACACACACACACACACAGAGGGAGCGGGGGGGAAACACACACACACACAGAGGGAGGGGGCACACACACACACAGAGGGAGGGGGGACGCACACACACACACACACACGGACAGACTGGGTGTGTCCATCCACATTCCTCTAAACCCCTCTCCATTCACACACACACAGACTTCCAGGTAAAAAAAACTTTTATTTACTTCAAAACTTGAACTTTTTAAAAGTTTGATCTTTATTTTTGATGATGTTTGAGTTTTAACTTCAAAAGAAAAAAGATTTACAAGGAAAAAAGTTGGAGTGAAATGGCGCCTTTTTCCGTGTGTGTGTGTGTGTGTGTGTTTTCTAGGAACACGGTGTTTTTAAAGAAAAACTAACAAACCAGGTTAAAATGGAGGTTTTTGTTCTCCTGAGATTTTCTGTTCAGACAGTCCTGTTCCCCCGTGGAATGATGCTCATGGAGAGTGTGTGTGTGTGTGTGTGTGTCTACAATGGGTGTATATGTGTGTGTAAGTGTGTGTATAATGGGTGTATATGTGTGTGTGTATAATGGGTGTATATGTGTGTGTGTGTATAATGGGTGTATATATTTGTGTGTGTGTGTGTATAATGGGTGTATATATGTGTGTGTGTGTATAATGGGTGTATATATTTGTGTGTGTGTGTGTATAATGGGTGTATATATATGTGAGTGTGTGTATAATGGGTGTGTAAGTGTGTGTATAATGGGTGTATATATATATGTGTGTGTGTATAATGGGTGTGTAAGTGTGTGTATAATGGGTGTATATATATATGTGTGTGTGTATAATGGGTGTGTAAGTGTGTGTATAATGGGTGTATATGTGTGTGTGTGTATGTGTGTATAATGGGTATATATATGTGTGTGTGTGTGTATAATGGGTGTATATGTGTGTGTGTGTGTGTGTGTATGTGTGTATAATGGGTATATATGTGTGTGTGTGTGTATAATGGGTATATGTGTGTGTGTGTGTGTATAATGGGTATATGTGTGTGTGTGTGTGTGTGTGTGTGTGTGTGTATAATGGGTATATGTGTGTGTGTGCGTATAATGGGTATATGTGTGTGTGTGTGTGTGTATAATGGGTATATGTGTGTGTGTGTGTGTGTGTGTGTGTGTGTGTGTGTGTGTGTGTGTGTGTGTGTGTATAATGGGTATATGTGTGTGTGTGTGTGTGTATAATGGGTATATGTGTGTGTGTGTGTGTATAATGGGTATATGTGTGTGTGTGTGTTTGTGTGTGTGTGTATAATGGGTATATGTGTGTGTGTGCGTATAATGGGTATATGTGTGTGTGTGTGTGTGTATAATGGGTATATGTGTGTGTGTGTGTGTGTGTGTGTGTGTGTGTATAATGGGTATATGTGTGTGTGTGTGTGTGTATAATGGGTATATGTGTGTGTGTGTGTGTGTGTGTGTGTGTGTGTGTGTGTGTGTGTGTGTGTGTGTGTGTGTATAATGGGTATATGTGTGTGTGTGTGTGTGTGTGTGTGTGTGTATAATGGGTATATATGTGTGTGTGTGTGCGTATAATGGGTATATGTGTTTGTGTATATAATGGGTATATGTGTGTGTGTGTGTGTGTTTGTGTATATAATGGGTATATATGTGTGTGTGTATAATGGGTACATACGTGTGTGTGTATAATGGGTATATATGTGTGTGTGTGTGTGTGTGTGTGTGTGTGTATAATGGGTATATGTGTGTGTGTGTGTGTGTGTGTGTGTGTGTGTGTGTGTGTGTATAATGGGTATATATGTGTGTGTGTGTGCGTATAATGGGTATATATGTTTGTGTATATAATGGGTATATGTGTGTGTGTGTGTGTGTGTTTGTGTATATAATGGGTATATATGTGTGTGTGTATAATGGGTACATACGTGTGTGTGTATAATGGGTATATATGTGTGTGTGTGTGCGTATAATGGGTATATGTGTTTGTGTATATAATGGGTATATGTGTGTGTGTGTGTGTGTGTGTGTGTATAATGGGTATATATGTGTGTGTGTATAATGGGTATATACTGTATATGTGTATGTGTGTATAATGGGTATATACTATGTGTGTGTGTGCGTGTGTGTAATGGATATATATACTGTATGTGTGTGTGTAATGGATATATATATGTGTGTGTGTGTGTGTGTATAATTAGTGTATTTATGAGTGTGTGTGTGTATAATGTGTGTATTTATATATATGTGTGTATATATATATATATATATACACACATACATACACATTACATTATATTATGTGTATATAATGAATGTTTGTGTTTGTGTGTGTGTGTGTGTGTGTGTGTGTGTGTGTGTGTGTGTGTGTGTGTGTGTGTGTGTGTGTGTGTGTGCGCATAAGGGGTGTATATGTGAGTGTATTTATACATACGCATGTGTGCGTGTGTGTATAATTAGATTAGATTTACTTTATTGATCCCACACTTGGGAAATTTGTGCCTTACAGCATCAACAAGAAAGAAAGAGACAGATTTATACAAGAAGGGAAATAAAAAAAATAAAATAATAAAATAGAAGAAAATAATGTGACAAAACATTGAGGTCAATACAGACTGAAAGGAGGTAAAAAAAAAAGTGACATAAGAAGCATAAAGTGATGAATTACATGAACATGAACCAGTTATTTGTTATTCTGTGAGTTATTATATGTAATATTAAAGTAATACATATAATGCATGTGTGTCTGTGTGTATAATGTGTGTGTGTGTGTTTTCAGGAAGACCATGCTGGTGTTAGCAGGAACCATCGTTCTCCATCTGACGGCCATCATCCTGCTGCTGGTGGCCACCGTAGACAATGTAAGAACCTCTGATTTTATACCTTAAAAAAAACATGGAAAATGACCTAAAATAAATAATAAAACCTCAGACGTATGATTTCATCTGAATCCTGAACATCCTCCTGGAGGGGAGACATGTTGGAAAACACACACACACGGATACACACCTGAGGGCCTCATAGAGATTTTATAGTTTTAGAGACGTGTGTCCCAGTGGAACTCCACGATGAACCCAGGGGCAACATTAGGGCAATCACAATAGATTTTACCACCCATCTCCTCCTTCACCCGACCCCTATGGCCCCTCCTGCAGGTGGTGAGTCCACTGGAAGGGCGGCCCATGTCCCCTGTTCGGGCTAAGCCCGGCCACCAGGTGCTCGCACGCGTGCCCCACCCTCGGGCCTGGCTCCAAGGTGGGGCCCCGGTGACCCGCGTCCGGGCAAGCGCAACTTGGCCATGTTTGATTTCTTCATAGAGGGTATTTTTGAGCCACGCTTTGTCCTCCGCAGGGTGGCTGGGCTCTCACTCAGAGATCGGGTGAGGAGCTCTGCCATCCGGGAGGAGCTCTGTGTCGAGCCACTCCTCCTCCAGGTCGAGAGGAGCGCCTCGCGGGCGAGGTGTTTTGGGCACGTCTCACTGGGAGGAGACCAAGGGGCAGACCCCGGACCCGCTGGAGAGACTATGTCTCACAGCTGGCCGGGGAACGACTTGGGATCCTTCCAGGTGAGCTAGAGGATGCAGCTGGGAGGAGAGAGGCCTGGGCTGCCTGCTTAAGGCTGTTGCCCCCACGACCCGACCCCAGAACAAGCGGAAGATGACGGAACGGAATGTATGATTTCATCTGAATCCTAAACATCCTCCTGGAGGGGAGACATGTTGGAACACACACACACATAGATTCACACCTGGGGGCCTCATAGAGACGTTAGAGTCTTACAGACATGTGTCCTAATTGAACTCCATGATGAACCCAGGGGCAACATTAGGGCAATCACAATAGATTTTGGTGTTTAGGATGATTAGGATTCATTTTCTTGTAAATTTCAGTGAATTTTATTTGTACCCCGCCTCCTGCTTGTGATCTGCTAGGACAGTGGTTCGCAATCACCGGGCCCCGGACCGGTACTGGTCCGTGGTTCATGTAATACCAGGCCGCACAGAAAGAAGAAATAACTTCCATTATTTCCATATACCGTAATTTCACGACCGTTAGGCACACCGTACGAAAAGGCGCAGTCTCAGTCACACACCGCCTTACAACAACACACACGCAAGCATGCAAATGTGTGTATTAAAAAGTAGATCGGGAGCAAAACTGAGTTTGGTTGTGTTTTATTTAAGTAGTAACGATACTAAACAAACACATTACCGGTAATAGTCTTTATTCAAATCCATCAAAGTCCTCATCCTCTGTTTCAGAGCAGGTCCACTTCGCTCCTCGCTGTCAAAGTCACTGTCTGTACTGTGCGGCTCCTCAGAAAGGATACCAGCTTTTGAGAAAGCTCGGATAACAGTACCAGCAGACACGTTAGTCCAAGCATCTACAATCCATTGGCAAACTGTAGCGTAACTCGCCCGGCGCTGCCTTCCACCCTTCGTGAAACTGTGGTCTCCTTCGGTCATCCATCGCTCTCACGCCGCTCACACTTCACTCTTTAACGTTCTCATGCCTTTTCTTTCAGGTCCGCCTCGCGGGCACCGCGTTTTCTTTTAGGTCCGCTTTTTCTCACACACAAGGCGCACCGCACGAAAGGACGCACCGCTTATTTTGAAGAAAATCTAAGACTTTTTTATATGCGCCTTATAGCCGTGAAATTACGGTAGTTTATTATTTGAGCCATAATGATGTTTTATTTTGAAAAGTCACCGGATCTTCTTTCTTACATTCGTCAATGACATCATCCCGTTAAATTTAAACCCCTAAACTTGCAAAATGAGTAAAAAACAAAGAACTACAGGAAGCTTCTTTAAGGGGAGTTACAGAGTTATGAAGCAGACTGGACCTTAGAAACACTCTTCAGGTTTCAGGTCAAGATGGGACTGTCTGGTTCCAGCAAAACAAACTCTGATTGATGTGGTCTTCCTGTGAGGAGTCTAACTGGTATTTTTATTCACTTTGTCTTTTAATTTGGAGGTATGTTTACCGTTACCATGGCAACCAGAGTGCGTTAGAGCAGAGAGAATGGTTCCACTTTATAAAGACGCTGCTAATAAATTTTCTCATGAAGATAAAGTGGATTTAAGTTTATTATTATTGATTTAAAAAAAGTTTTTCAGGCTCGTCTTATCATCTTTAAACCGGTCCCTAAAAATATTATCAAACACTAAACCGGTGTTCTGAAGAGATCTGAAACAACCGGCGCCACGCGGGTAGCAGATCTCAATGGTTAGACTATCTGGAAGGGAGGGGTCACGCGTTCTGGGCATGCGCAGAGTCGCAAAGTCGTAGATCTTGACGGTCGCAGATCTCGTCAGCAGGACACTGGTCCATCCGTGGTGCAGAAAAGATGGGGACCCCTGTGCTAGGATAGGCTCCGGCCGGGTTGCTGGGGCAACAGCCTCAGACGGGAAGCCAAGGCTTCTCTCACCCCAGCTGCATCCTCCAGCTCACCTGGAAAGATCCTGAGTCGTTCCCCAGCCAGCTGTGGGACATAGCCTCTCCGGCAAGTCAGGGGTCTGCCCCTTGGTCTCCTCCCGGTGGGACGTGCCTGAAATACCTCACCAGCGAGGCGCTCAGGAGGCATCCTGTCCAGATGCCTGAACCACCCCATCTGGTTTATCTCGACCTAGAAGAGGAGCGGCTCAACACCGAGCTCCTCCCGGATGACAGAGCTCCTCACCCGATCTCTGAGTGAGAGCCCAGCCACCCCGCGGAGGAAGCTCATTTCAGCCGCTTGTCTCCGCAATCTTGTTCTTTCGGTCAAACTGAACTTGATAAAATACTTTTAACCAGAAAATTTCAGAACATTTATATAATATTATTCTATTCGTCCGTACTCCTGATCCCTGTTTGGATTGAAATGTGTCTGAATGTGTACGTCTTTAAATCCCAGCAGCTCTGATTCTCCTGATCTGTTTTTGTTTCTACAGGCCTGGTGGAGGACCGACTCCACCTCCACGGATCTGTGGGGCCGGTGGGAGTTATCCAAGTCAGACTGGCACTACTTCAACCTGAAGGACCACCCAGAAGGTACCAAAATAACCCAGAGGAGTGTAACCTGAGAGCAGATAGATACGTCTGAATTCATCCTGAAGGGAAACAGAATCAACGCAGCTGTTTTTAACACTTAGAAAAGTCAAATTAAACCCAGCTCAAGTTCTCCTGGGTCACAGTTCCTACAGTCTCTCTGGTCAGAGCCGACCAATCAGGTTGAGGATAGCAGGGTCAGGACCAAAACAAACTTGTGTTGTCGTAAACAGTGCTTCTCAGAGTGGGGCGCACCCGTGCAGTGCCCTGTTTTCAGTTAGTCATCTTCTTATCCATCTATCCCTTTCAGGGTTGCGTGGGTGCCGGAGCCCATCCCGGCTGATTTAAGGCAAAGGGCAGGGTACACCCCGAACAGGTCGCTAGTCTGTCTTGGGGCCACACACATACAACCATCCACACACACACACACACACACACACACACACACACACACTCATTCCTAGGGGCAATTTGGCACCGGCCAATCAACATGGCATGCATGTCTTTGGAGGATGGGAGGAAACCGGAGTACCCGCAGGAAACCCACGCAAACACGGGGAGAACATGCAAACTCCACACAGAAAGAAAAGTGTTCCAAGCCTCGTCCCCACCCGGGACTCGAACCAATAACCTCCTTGCTGTGAGGCCACTGTGCTACCCACTGCGCCACTGTGCTGCCTGCCATGTTTTTTTCTTGCAGTATTAAATAAAGTGTAAGTGCACATTCACTCCAGTAGATGGCAGTGATGCTCTCATTGTTAGAGTGTGCAGGGAGTTTTAGGGATTTTAGTAGCAAGCATGTGACAGGAAGTGCAGTATTTATAATGATGATGGAGAGTGAGGGGGGGGATTGTTTTCTTCTTGCTGGGGGAGCTGTAAAGGGTCCTCAGTGCCGGTGTTCTGCCAAGTTGTGAGGTCTCTATGAGGTAGCGGTAGCTCATGTCAACAGCTAAAACTAAGCTACTCTACTGGCAGAGCTCCTCCCTCTCTCTCTAAGACCCTGCCCACCCTGCAGAGGAGGATCATTTCAGCCGCTTGTATCAGGGATCTCGTTCTTTCGGTCACCATCTTTCTTTATAAGAGTTTAAATGTTTCGTCTCGTCTTCTGTACTGCTTACGAGGTGGCAAGGGTGTCAGAGCCTATCCCGGCTAAATTTCAGGTGAGAGGCAGGGTACACTCTGATCAGGTTGCCAGTCTGTTGCATACAAGACACATACACATTCTTAGCGGCAATTTTTTAACGGCCAATTAACCTAAAATACATGTTTATGGAGGTTGGAGAGGAACATGCAAACTCCACACAGAAAGACCAGTGTTTAAAGCCTCACCCCCACTGCAGGACTAGAACCCTGACCTTGTTGCTGTGAGGCCACTGTGCAACCTGAGTTTGAATCAGTGCTTCTCTGCCCGGTACGATGCCAGGAGGTGGCGGGTGTAAACATGCCTGCTTTGTCTTCCTGCAGATTTCCTCCAGGCCGTGCAGGCCACCTCCGTCCTGGCGTGCGTCTTCTCCATCCTGGCTCTGTTTGTCTTTATTGCCCAGCTCTTCACGTTGCCCAAAGGTCAGAGGTTCACCTTCACCGGAGTGTTAGAGCTCATCTCCTGTAAGTACCACCGACCGCACACGCCCACACACACTCACGCTGTCGTTTTAAAACAACCAATGAAATGAGGGCAAATCAGTCAGGTGATGTTCAACCCGATGATGCAGCAAGTTGTGGTGGGGTAGTAACCTACTGCCCGGGTTGAGGTAGGCGGTAACTTCCTGATGAAGTCCTAGGACCAACAGCGACCAGAGGCTTACAACTGGTATCTGTTGCTCCGTGTTGATTCTGCACTGAAGCCTGGACCTTCAGCGCCTCACCGTGGTAACCAGGATCTACATTCAACCCTCACCATAGTAACCAGGATCTACGTACCTACCCTCACCATGGTAACCAGGAACATAGATCCTGGTTACCATGGTTACCATCCTGGGAACCATTCTGCAGGTTTTTTTTAAAAACCTGCAGAATGTTCCTGGTTACCTCACCAGGATCTACGTACCTACCCTCACCATGGTAACCAGGATCTATGTTCCTGGTTACCATGATGAGGGTAGGTACGTAGATCCTGGTTACCACGGTGAGGGTAAGAACGTAGATCCTGGTTACCACGGTGAGGGTAAGAACGTAGATCCTGGTTACCATGGTGAGAGTAGGAACGTAGATCCTGGTTACCATGGTGAGGGTAGGAACGTAGATCCTGGTTACCATGGTGAGGGTAGGAACGTAGATCCCGGCACAAAAATTTTCCTAAAGCTGGGGTGACCTCCCAGGTGGTACAGAGATCCTGGTGTTCCCAGTGCCAGGGTCACCCTCTCAGTATTACTTACAGTCAGATAGAAAGGCAAGCTGAGACAGCCGGTGTCAGCGCCGCTGCAGGAGGTGCCAGGAAGCATGGCTGAGTTCAACCAACTGCCTACGGGTCCTGTAGTTGCAGTTGCGTTTGACCAACCAAGACCAACCTGCAGGGGGCAGTGACCCTAAAAACTACTGGTTGTTTATTGGCTGATGGACTTCAAGATGATTTTCAAAATAAAATCAGAAGCTTAAACATGAAGAAAAACGTCCCGGCTCGCAGCCTACAAGCACCTCCACGTCCCGGTCCGCAGCCTACAAGCACCTCCACGTCCCGGTCCGCAGCCTACAAGCACCTCCACGTCCCGGTCCGCAGCCTACAAGCACCTCCACGTCCCGGTTCGCAGCCTACAAGCACCTCCACGTCCCGGTCCGCAGCCTACAAGCACCTCCACGTCCCGGTCCGCAGCCTACAAGCACCTCCACGTCCCGGTCCGCAGCCTACAAGCACCTCCACGTCCCGGCCCGCAGCCTACATGGACCTCGGGTACCTTCACATTCCGGTCCGAAGCCTACGGTCATCTCCACGTCCCGGTCCGTAGTCTACAAGCTCGGTCTTCACTTGGACTGCTACCTGCGACACTCCTCCCCTGGACTGCCGCCATTGCCTCCAAGGCCCAGCGTGATCAGCCCTGGACACCTCATCTCTTTTCAGGGGGAGCTTTGTCCCTCACAGCCCGGTACTGTGCAGGCTGACACGCCACCGTACTGTCACCTATATAGTCTGCCACGAGGGTACCCCACGGCATCTCTCCCCTGCTGCATCCCTCCTCCTCCCCCAGCTGCCTCTTATAAACATAGTTTCCCTCTCTCTCCAGGTTTGTGTATCATGTCAGCGGCTTCGATTTACACCGCCGAGCTCCACACGGAGGAGACGCAGGGAGGGTACGGACACTGCTACGTCCTGGCCTGGATCTCCTTCGTCCTCACCCTGATCCTCTCCATCATCTACCTCGTACTGCGGAAGAAGAAGGAGTGAGAAGACGACACGCCGAGGGGCCGAACCGCGTTCTCCGGGGAACGGGTGGAGGCGCTAACATGCTAACAGGAGCCATTTTTAATCGTTTTATTAACAGAAAGGGAAAAAAAAACAAAGTCTGGTTTTTAATCTGAAAAAAGACTGAAAGGGTTAAAAAAAATAATGTTTTTAATGATATTTTACTGGAAAAAAAAGACTGAAAAAAAAAAATTATGACTGAAAACAAACGACGCACGATTTTAATCCGTCGGCCATTTTTTTTTTACTCATTTACTAACATTTAATTCATTTTTTTTATTCATTTTACTTTTAACTAAAAAAATATATGAAATAAATTTTTAACGTTTTTTTATTTTTATATCTTTTTAGAAAAAAAACAAAACACCAAAAAAAATTTTAAATGTAATTTTTTTCAGTGGGATTTTTGTATAAAGTTGAAAAAAAAATCCCTAAAAATATCTTTAATTTTAATAATTTTCTTGTTTAAAAATATTATAAATTTTTTTTTAAAACCTGCAGAATCGTCGAGTTTTTAACGAGCGTTCCTTGAGCCGGTAGCAAGCGGGTTCCGTTAGTTGGTCCCGCTCAGACGCCAACATAACAACGCCAAAGCTCATCGCCACCATGTATCGCTGCTTCGACGTCTGACATCGTTCCAGCAACGATTACCATGCAATAGTAGTGCCGCCTCTGCCTAGCGCAGTGCCCTCCCAAGCGTCCACGAACTTGCGTCTTCTTGTTTCATTACCCTTCAAGGGGCGCCACATCAAGTCAGTTTCTTCCATCTAACCCTATCTGCTGCATCTTCTTCGGTCACACCAACTATCTTCATGTCTTCCTTCACTGTATCCATGAACCTCCTCTTTGGTCTTCCTCTAGTCCTCTTTCCTGGTGGTTCCAAATCCAGCATCCTTCTTCTGATGTACTCTCTCTCTCTCCTCTGTACATGTCCAAACCATCTCAGTCTGACCTCTCTGACTTTAAAACCTCTAACATGTGCTGTTCCTCTGATCCTGTCCATCCTGGTCACTCCCAGAGAGATCCTCAGCATCTTCATCTCTGATACAAACATCTCTGTTTCCTGTCTTTTCTTCAGTGCTACTGTCTCTAGACCAATCAGCATGGCCGCTCTCACCACACTGTCTCTAGACCAATCAGCATGGCCGCTCTCACCACACTGTCTCTAGACCAATCAGCATGGCCGCTCTCACCACACTGTCTCTAGACCAATCAGCATGGCCGCTCTCACCACACTGTCTCTAGACCAATCAGCATGGCCGCTCTCACCACACTGTCTCTAGACCAATCAGCATGGCCACTCTCACCACACTGTCTCTAGACCAATCAGCATGGCCGCTCTCACCACGGTTTTCTACACGTTCCCTTTCATTTTAGCTGAAACTCTTCTGTCACACATCACACCTGATACTTTTCTCCACCCGTTCCAGCCTGCCTGGATTCCTAAACTTGCATGTAGCGGTGCCAAACTTTGACTGGGCGTTGGTAGAGTTGGGATTAGCGCTCCTCACCGCTCGCAATAGTTTGTGCAGCTCTATACTTTGGGTGCGGTTTGAGGACATCAGTAGTTGTCGAGCGTTGCAGCGTTGCTTTAACAGGAACCAGCTGTTATTAACCTTCTACGTCAACGCTCCAGTAACATCTGGCCGGGTGTGACCGGTCCACATCTGGACGTCGTCCCCAAAATCATCAAAATAAAGTTGAGTTTTCATCTTTTTTTCTTGAATTCGGCACAAAAATCTCCTTAAAAAATGAGCCAGCTTTGTTGATTAAGCGTTGCCACGGTAACCTGCAGAGTTTTATCACCAGAAAACAAGTTTGTTTCACCTTTTTATTCATTTATTATATATTTTTTGTAACATTTCCAGTTATTTACGATGGAATCCTGTATTTTTTTATTATTAAACCATGTTTGTAATTTTAAGTGAAAACAAATCCAGGGAAAAAAACAAAAACGTGTGTTTATGTAACGAAAACGGAATTAAAGCCATTTACTAATAAAAATAAATAAAAGTACTGGTTTCATTATTTTTTTTTTGAAGCAGGTCTTAAAACAGACCCGGCGAGTCACCGCCATCTTTAACAGGTCAGAAAGACGTCTCGGTTAAATGCCTTGTCCAGACGGTGTGATCCGCTCCTGGACCACGAGGTGCAGGAGGTGGTTCTGCTCAGCGCTGAGTAACGGCCTGCAGGAGGAAAACAAAAAATATCAGATGTAAACCAACTTGATCTCCATCCCGCCCAAACCATACCGTACAACTCCATATGGATGATGTCATGCATGTGTCACGGTTTCTAAACAAATCAGTACCTCCTGAAAATACACACGAACGATGGTGACGTACCCCACAAGCAGAAGTGTTAGGCGGTCATTCTACCATCTTTACTTTAAATTGAGTTTCTTTAGCGCTATTAATCTGCGAAGAGTGCGCAATGGCTGCCCGAAACACCCCATCTGGCTTCTCTCGACCCGAAGCAGGAGCGGCTCTATTCCAAGCTAATCCCAGATAGCAGAGCTCATTACCAGATCTCTAAGTGAGACCCTAGCCACCCTGCAGAGGAAGCTCATTTCAGCCGATCTCGTTCTTTCGGTCACCACCCACAGCTGGTTACCATGGTGAGGGTAGGTACGTAGATCCTGGTTACCATGGTGAGGGTAGGAACGTAGATCCTGGTTACCGTGGTGAGGGTAAGAACGTAGATCCTGGTTACCGTGGTGAGGGTAGGAACGTAGATCCTGGTTACCACGGTGAGGGAAGGAACGTAGATCCTGGTTACCATGGTGAGGGTAGGAACGTAGATCCTGGTTACCGTGGTGAGGGTAAGAACGTAGATCCTGGTTACCGTGGTGAGGGTAGGAACGTAGATCCTGGTTACCATGGTGAGGGTAGGAACCTAGATCCTGGTTACCATGGTGAAGGTAGGAACCTAGATCCTGGTTACCATGGTGAGGGTAGGAACCTAGATCCTGGTTACCATGGTGAGGGTAGGAACCTAGATCCTGGTTACCATGGTGAGGGTAGGAACGTAGATCCCGTTACCATGGTGAGGGTAGGAACCTAGATCCTGGTTACCATGGTGAGGGTAGGAACGTAGATCCCGTTACCATGGTGAGGGTAGGAACCTAGATCCTGGTTACCATGGTGAGGGTAGGAACGTAGATGGCGAGGTGATTCGAGGATGTCCCACCGGGAGGAGACCAAGAGGCAGACCCCGGACCTGCTGGAGAGACTATGTCCCACAGCTGGCTGGGGAATGACTCGGCATCCTTCCGGGTGAGCTGGAGGATGCAGATGGGTTGAGAGAAGCCTTGGCTTCCCGTCTGAGGCGGTTGCCACTGCGACCCAGCCCCTGGATAAGCAGAAGATGACGGAACGGAACGTACGACGGTGCATAGTTTAGAGGGAACATTAACGAGGAGGAGGGTCTTACCACAGCTCGGTCTGGAGACACTTCAGGGACTCGGTGTCTTTTTCCTGACAGGCCATCTGTCAGTGAAACACACCGAGTTCAGAAACAACAACTCAAAGGTTTACTAAAACCTGCAGGAGACGGAGTGTGTGAACTCACCACCACCGACTGTAAGAGCAGGAAGACGTTTTCAGGAAGGAAATTAACTGCAGGATAAAAAATAACGGTCATCATTAGACCCTCCCTCTCTCTCTCTCTGGTGGTGTGAGGGGTTTAAACCCTACCTTGGCTGTGAGGGTCGAAGGACTCCCATGCGTACCTCTCCAGAGTCTGAGCGTGTTCTGGAAGCAGCTTCTGAGGAGGAGGCTGATGAAGAAATGAAAGGAATAGGATCTTTTTTCAAGGTTCACATCAGATTAAAACAGAGTGTCTCCCCTCGTTTACCTCCAGCAGCATCAGCAGCAGCACTCTGGATATCTCACATTTAGCCACGATGTCCAGAAACGCACCTTAAACACAAACAGAGACATTCAGAGAATCTGATTCCATCGGACGATCTACGGTGGGACTCACCGATGGGCATGCTGGTGCCAGGAACCTGCAGTCCTTTCTCCTGACACACCAGCTGCATCTCTGTGAACACTGACAGCGCTCCGTCGTAGTCACCTGGAGACAATCAGACGTGTGACGTCCTGAGAGGAAACGCTGACTGCAGACCATCAAAAAAAAAAATCTCTCTATAAGGCTGAAATATGATGTTTTTAAACGCGGAGTTACAGCCGATTCAGACTGGTCCCACTTCGACGCCCGATAATACCAAACTAAAACTCATCACCGTCATGGATCGCTGCTTCAACACCCGATATTGTTCCACCAACGCTGCTTGTAAAACACTAACAACCGCTTCGCCCAAATTTGGTCAACATTTAGTCGCATTCAGTCCAACGCTGGCGAAGCAACGAAGGTCCAGCGTTGGTCTAGCGGACCCATGCGTCCACGAACATGAGTCTAGCGGTGCCAAACTTTGGGCGTTGGTGGAGCGAGGTTGAACGGGACTGGAAATGTTCCGCTCCTCACGGCTCACGATGATAAGAGAACCATCAGCGGTGACTGAGCGTGTGCAGCTTTTGTAGGACGGTGATGACCAGTTACGACCGGTGAGGATTTCTTTTCATCGCTACAGGAACGTGGTGACCGAAAGAATGAGATTGCGGATAAAAGCGGCCGAAATGATCTTCCTCCACAGGGTGGCTGGGCTCTCACTCAGAGATCAGGTGAGGAGCTTTGCCATCCGGGAGGAGCTCGGTGTCGAGCTGCTTCTCTCGGTCTGGAGGAGGAGCGGCTGGACACCGAGCTCCTCCTGGATGGCAGAGCTCCTCACCTGATCTCTAAATGAGAACCCAGAGACCGCTCCTCCTCCAGGCCAAGAGAAGCCAGATGGGGTGATTCGGGCATCTGGTCAGGATGCACCCCGAGCGCCTCGCTGGTGAGGTGTTTTGGGCACGGCCCACCGGGAGGAGACTGAAAGACAGACCCCGGACTCGCTGGAGAGACTATGTCTCACAGCTGGACAGGGAACACCTCAGGATCCTTCCGGGTGAGCTGGAGGATGCAGGCGGGGTGAGAGAACCCTGGGCTTGCTGTCTGAGGATGTTACCCCCGCTGCTCGGCCCTGGATAAGCGGAAGACTACGGAATGGAAGGAACGCTCCAGCAGAGCTCAGACGGTGTGACCGGGGTTCCCAAAAGACGACTACGTCATGTTAGTTGTTTACGTTTTTCTACCTCGTTCTATGTTTTATGGACGAGTACGACAGTAGATTTTAATCCTCGTGCACGTACGTGTGAGGATTTTGCACGTGGCCATCTCCCCCATGGACAGCAGAGCCTCGGTGGGCGTCTGGCTTTGCAGCTCTGCAGCTCTCTGGTAGTGAACAATGGCTTCTCCTGGTCGGTTCATCTCCTGCATAAAGGACACGGTTAAACGTGCACGTGGTCACCGTCTAATAAACACGGACATGAAGCTTGGAGACAACCTTAAGGGCATTGCCGAGTTCCAGACACAGGCTGGCGGCCATGACGGGCTGGTTCATCTCAATGTAGACCTGGAGTGGATAGAACCGTTAGCGTGTGGGCACCTGGACCCGCTGAGCTCCGAACCGGACCTGTTCTCTACCTTGATGGCGAAGCTGTAGCAGTTCAGAGCAGCCTGAAGGTGCTCGTCGAAACCCGGAGCCTGCAGGGCTTTGTGCTCCTTTTCAGAGGAGAGGAACAGACGTGCAGCATCGGTCAGAGCTAAAGCTTCTCCAGGAGCGTTGAAGAGCGTCTGCTCACACCTGCACACAGGGAGGTGACATCATCGAGGGAAAAGAAAACATCGACGACCAACATGTCGACCTACAGAAATGAGATCCTGAAAGGCAGCCTAGTTTGGTCTCGTGGCAACGGTGTGAACACCATGAGCCTTTCCTGCAGCAGTGCGAAGGGAAGGGGCTGCTCAGACCCTGATGGATGGCAGAGTGGCCGCCAGCTGCTGATCCATCCAACTTGAACCCGGATGGAGTAGAATCTTCTTCCCCCACTCGGGCACAGATAGACCGCCCCCTGCTGGCACTGCAGCCTTGTCTCTGGCTTACGTTTAAAGTTGAGCGGTTGGTCAGAAAGTAGAGACGACTAGAGACCCCAGAAGGATGGCTAATCAGGTTTTCTGCCCTCTTTTGTTTCCCCAGAGTTCCAACAGGACTCTGGTCATGATGTAAACTTCAGTCCAGGAATTCCTCTTATTTTAGTCCGAACAATATTCCTCCTGCCGATCCGGAGGGTTAGGGGATCTCAGAGGAGATCCTCAGGTTCGAGGACAAAAAAAGGAAAACGAAAAGGGGCAGAAAACCTGTCCAATTTTCATCCTCAATTTTGACCAAGTAAGTTTAACTGGTCCAGCTGTTTGTGGGGGTTCTCTTGTGATCGACAGCAGTGGTCGTTAAACACATCCAGGTTTCAGAAGAACCTGTTGGTAGGATGTGTGAGGGGTGGGTTCTACTCACCGAGCCATGGCCAGGTTACAGAAAGCAGCATACTGAAGACAGTCCTGCTGCTTTAGCTCCTTAGCTAGCTGACCTGAAAACACACACACACGCATGCACGCACACACACACACACACACACACACACAAAAATTAAACCTTAAAGTGAAACTGTCATGATTTTCTGATAGAAGATGGAATCATTTTAACATATTCTTCGGTCCTAATTTTTTATATTTTTAGAATCTTGTTTTGATCAAACTTTAAATTTATAAAAGCAATGAATTATTATTATTTACTTTTTAATTTGAAATGGTTCCAGACTTTAAAGTCTCTCATTTAATAATAATAATAATGTTATTATTATTATGAACGTTCTGATTTACTTGATTCACTTCTACTGGTTGTTTTTTGTTCCGATACTTTTGTCTTAACTTCTGCTGCTGTTTTACCAGAAAGGGTTTCACTCCAGCATCACAAAAGAGGACGATCTGTTTCATCATTTGAATCACTTATCCCGGCTGGTTTCAGGTGAGAGGCAGGATACACCCCAAAGAGGGCGCCAGTCTGTTGTACGGCCACACACACAGACAACCATCTACACAGACACATTCATTCCTAAGGGTAATTTATTGGTATGTTTTTGGAGGAAACCAGAGAAAACCCACACATACACAGGAGAACATGCACACTACACACAGAAAAGATGGTGTTTCAGGCATGGCCCGACTCCAGGACTCAAACCCTGACCTTCTGGCTGTGAGGCCACGCCACAGTTCCTTTCTGTTCTGCTTTATCCAGGGCCGGGACGTAGGAGCAAGAGCCTTAGACAGGAACCCCAGGCCTCTCTCACCCTGGCTGCATCCTCCAGCTCACCAGAAAGATCCTGAGGTGTTCCCTGTCCAGCTGTGAGACATAGTCTCTCCAGCAGGTCTGGGGTCTGTCTCTGGATCTCCTCCCAGGGGGGCGAGGTCTTTAGGAGGCATCCTCATCTGGCTTCTCTCAACCCAATGTGAACAAGACCTGGAGAAACTTGAACTCCTCTACTTGGGTCAGGACCAGTTAAACCAAGGGTGGGCAAATGTTTTGGTTTGTGGGCCACATTGAGTTGTAACATTTGACCAGGGGGCTGGAACAGGATCAGGTGGATGGCATGCTTTGGTAGCCTCTATAATAGACCAATAGAATGATGCTAGATTTTAAACAAGCGCTAAATGTTAAATGAGACGTTGGAGGGATCCAGTTTGGTGACCTCAGGATCGGATCTCTGCTTTTTGCAGATGATGTGGTCCTGTTTGCTTCATCGGACCGTGATCTCCAGCTCTCACTGGATCGATTTGCTGAAGAGTGTGAAGCGGCCGAGATGGGAGTTAGCACTTCCAAATCCGAGACCACGGTCCTCACGCTTGTTTACGTGTGTGTATTGGCCCCGATGTCTTTCCATATCTGTACACACTGTTTATTTTGTGGGGCGTCATGGAGACACACACATTTTAATGGAGCAGTGTTGGTGTTTTTGGCGCCATCTACTGACCAACAATCAGAATTACAAGGAAAATAAAACATAAACAAGGTTTATTTATTTAATTTTTTATGTTCGGCGGGCTGGATTAAACCGTTTAACGGGCCGCATGTGGCCCGCGGGCCGTTGTTTGCCCACCCCTGAGTTAAACTGTGATTATATTCGATTTTTTTTTTTTTTTTTTTTTTTACTTACCAAACTGCTCACTTGCTTCTGCTACGTTCGGTTTCCGCAGAAAACGTCTGAAAATTAATCATTTTAAAAAATGTCATTTTTATAAACATGACATTCAGTACATTTATTTTACAATAAAACACAGAAAAAAAAGAAAAAATCTACCAAATAATTTTGTATGAATCAGAAAACGTTTGAACAAAAATGATTTATGTATTTATTTATTTTTAAAAAATCTGTAGATATAATTTTTATTAAAATAAAATAGTAAACACAGGACGTTAGCATTAGCTTAGCCTTTAGCTGAAACAGAAAATATTTCCATTTAAAAATTAAAACATTAATTTAAAAATTATTTGTTCATTTTATGAAATATTTTAAAAGGAATCGCTCACTTTTTCAGTTTATTGGAGACGTTTCTGTATCTGGAAAGAAAATCTGCTTCAGCTGCCATTTTAAAGAATCAAAACAAAAAGAAACAGGAAGTCAGACCGGATATACCACAATAAAAGAAGACATTTCGAAATCAAATTAAAATATTCTCCTACTTTAAGCATTTCCATTGAGAGCGCCACATCACGTCATCTAATCCTGTCTCCTGCATCCTCATGGGTTCATGTCCTTTTTCACTGCATTCATAAACCTCCTCTGTGGTCTTCCTCTAGACCTCCTGCCTGGCAGTTCCTCTCTCTGTCTGCACATGTCCAAACCATCTCAGTCTGGCCTCTCTGACTAATTCTATCTACTATTCTCTTCCAGACTCCCTTGGCTCTTTCCCCGTACCCCTTACTCTAACCCTCTACCCTAAACCCCTGGTTTTCTGTCTCATTCATTGTTCTCAATTGTCTGTTTATTTAGAATTACACTGCTAGTTGGTACAATACAATTCACATGTTGTCCACCTCTCTCCCTCCTCTCTGGGAGAGAGCCCCATTCAGGACTCTGAGTTCCTGTCCTGGGCATGGCCACACCGAGGAGACCTCCGTGCTTCATCATCCCCGCTCCATCAGGATGAAATCCATCTACTCATCCCCGTACTGGACATCGCCGGGCTGAGGAGTCCCCCAGTGTTTCCATCAGGATGAAGAACATCTATTGACTTCTTTAGATATTTAGCTGTAGATTAGAATAAACTAATATTTAAACAATAATTTTAGACACATTGTTTGCTCGTCCCGGGGGAGGGATCTCTCTTTCACGTGGATCCCCATGAGGTTTCTTATTTTTTTCCCCACTGATGGGTTTTTTAGTAGTTTTTCCTCACCGTGAAGGAGAGTCTAAGTGCATAAATGTGCTAGTCTTGTTTAGTTAGCATTTGTTAGTTATTTTTCTTGTTGTGTATTTGTGTTTATACATTCCTCTTTTTCTTGTGAAGCCCATTGAGACGGACATTCTGTGATTTTGGGCTAAAAAATAAAATTGAATTGAATCTCTAAAACCTCTAACGTGTGCTGTTCACCACAATAAAATAAAAATAATCTACCTTTACACAGCTGATGTCCAGTACTGTTCTGGTTCTTGTCGTCTTCAGAAGTACTCGGATGACTCAGCCATCGTTGGGTGTGTGGAGAATGGATGAGAGGACGAGTACAGGAACCTGGTGAAGAACCTCATGCAGTGGTGTGGGGAGAACCATCTGCACCTGAACCAAAACAAAGGAGATTTTTTTATTTTAAATTACTCTATTCATCCCTCACCGGGGAAATTTGTTTGCTGCACTCCTTACACCGCAGCAGGCTGCCCTTCAACGGCGCCAATGGTGGGAGAAGCGGGGGTTAGGTGTCTTCTCCAAGGACCCTAGACGTGCTCTCCGTGGGACGCAAACCCACGACCTTCCGGTCCGCGGGCGAACGCGCTAACCACGCGGCCACCGTCTCCACCAATGGTGGAGATGACTGGTGGACTTGACTGGTGACTGGTGGACAATGGTGGAAAGATGGTGGTGGACTTCAGCAGGAGGGCGTCCCAATCATCACCGGTGTGTATTGATGGATCTTTGGTGGAGATGGTCCGTCATACAGATTCTTGGGTGTTCACCTGGTCCACCAAAAACGGCCTGAGTAGACTGTACCACCTCAGAAAGCTCAGATCCTTCAATGTCTGCAACAAGATGCTCTCCATGTTTCACCATGCCATCATGGAGAGGGTCCTGTTCTTTGGGGAGCTGGTATAAAAACAAAAAATGCCAACAGACTGAAGAAGCTGGTAAAAAAAAACTGGACGTGTAATTGGCTCACCCCTCGCCTGCGTGAAGGAGGTGGCGAGGGACAGAATGATCATGATAAATCCCTCCCACCCTCTCCATGGATCTGTGGACCATCTGAAGAGCAGCTTCAGCAGCAAACTCCTGCAACCCCGCTGCTCAAAGGAACGATACAGAAAATCATTCTTACCATCCAGGTCCGGGGTCTGCTTCTGGTTCTCCTCCCGGTGGGACGTGCCTGAAACACCTCACCGAGAGGCGTTCAGTAGGCATCCCAACCAGATGCCAGAACCACCCTATCTGGCTTCTCTCGAACTGGAGGAGTAACGGCTCTACTCCGAGCTCCTCCTGAATGGCAGAGATCCTCCCTCTATCTCTGATAACCCAGCCATTTGCAGAGGAAAATCATTTCGGCCACTTGTGTCTGTGATCTTGTTCTTTTGGTCACCACTCAGAGCTGGTCACCATGGTGAGCGTGGTTGGTTGGCAAAGGCAGAGCCCGTCGGCCATCAGATGGTCCTGTAAGGCATGTGAAAAAAATTGGTCATGTTCGTAGCAACTCGTTTTCCAGAGACTATTAATCTGCTCCCATGGTTAGTAAGGCAGCATCTAAATATCCACCATTGGCGCCGTTGAAGGGCAGCCTGCTGCGGTGTAAGGAGTGCAGCAAACAAATTTCCCCGGTGAGGGATGAATAGAGTAATTCAAAATAAAAAAAAATAAAAATAAACAAAAATATAACTCTAGGTTTGATCTTGCTAAGGTCATACAGACTGATCGGTTGACTGGTTTCCTGTCGGGAGCGTTCAGGTAGTTTACTATAATCTTTCAGTGAGACCCATTCAATGCATTTCATACTGAGTCTTAGGGTGCATTAGAAAGGTGGAACCAAACTCTAAAATCCATGTTAAAGGCCTGTTCACACTGCCTGAACTTTGCTGAAGCGTTCCTTGAACTGCAACAAGGAGCGCTCGGCGAGGCAAGGCTGTAAGGCAAAAGCATAGGATTACTCCAAAGGAATGTCTTTAAGTCCAAAAATATAACAATTCAACAAAAACTTGGTCAGGCAGCCAGGAGGACCTGGCTGGGAAGGCTGACAGTGATGACAATGACCCAGAGGTAAGATCTTAAGCCCGAGCTGAGCCCGACCCGAAAGTCGGGTTGGGTTCGGGCTTCTCTCTCGCTGACTTTTTTTTTTTTTTAATAAATATACGTTTTTAAAATGTAAACTAAAACGAGGTGTGGTACTAAACTAATAAATACTTGTTATAAAATTAATAATAAAACAGAGAAGTAATGTTTTACCACTGAACAGGGTCCGCAGAGACAGCTCGTCCTCTGCGCACGAGAACGCCCCCTCTTAATTTGGTAATCCTCTCCTGCGCACGTCTGTATCTATTTTGAACTGGTATCCCCGATATGAAGGAGTAAGAAGTTAAGGAGGATCCCCGATATGAAGGAGTAAGACGTTAAGGAGGATCCCGATATGAAGGAGTAAGAAGTTAAGGAGGATCCCCGATATGAAGGAGTAAGAAGTTAAGGAGGATCCCGATATGAAGGAGTAAGAAGTTAAGGAGGATCCCCGATATGAAGGAGTGAGAAGTTAAGGAGGATCCCCGATATGAAGGAGTGAGAAGTTAAGGAGGATCCCCGATATGAAGGAGTGAGAAGTTAAGGAGGATCCCCGATATGAAGGAGTGAGAAGTTAAGGAGGATCCCCGATATGAAGGAGTGAGAAGTTAAGGAGGATCCCCGATATGAAGGAGTGAGAAGTTAAGGAGGATCCCCGATATGAAGGAGTGAGAAGTTAAGGAGGATCCCCGATATGAAGGAGGAAGAAGTTAAGGAGGATCCCCGATATGAAGGAGTGAGAAGTTAAGGAGGATCCCCGATATGAAGGAGTAAGAAGTTAAGGAGGATCCCCGGTATGAAGGAGGGAGAAGTTAAGGAGGATCCCCGATATGAAGGAGTGAGAAGTTAAGGAGGATCCCCGATATGAAGGAGTGAGAAGTTAAGGAGGATCCCCGATATGAAGGAGGAAGAAGTTAAGGAGGATCCCCGATATGAAGGAGTAAGAAGTTAAGGAGGATCCCCGATATGAAGGAGGAAGAAGTTAAGGAGGATCCCCGATATGAAGGAGGAAGAAGTTAAGGAGGATCCCCGATATGAAGGAGTGAGAAGTTAAGGAGGATCCCCGATACGAAGGAGTGAGAAGTTAAGGAGGATCCCCGATATGAAGGAGTAAGAAGTTAAGGAGGATCCCCGATATGAAGGAGGAAGAAGTTAAGGAGGATCCCCGATATGAAGGAGTGAGAAGTTAAGGAGGATCCCCGATATGAAGGAGTGAGAAGTTAAGGAGGATCCCCGATATGAAGGAGTAAGAAGTTAAGGAGGATCCCCGATATGAAGGAGTGAGAAGTTAAGGAGGATCCCCGATATGAAGGAGTAAGAAGTTAAGGAGGATCCCCGATATGAAGGAGTAAGAAGTTAAGGAGGATCCCCGATATGAAGGAGTGAGAAGTTAAGGAGGATCCCCGATATGAAGGAGTGAGAAGTTAAGGAGGATCCCCGATACGAAGGAGTGAGAAGTTAAGGAGGATCCCCGATATGAAGGAGTGAGAAGTTAAGGAGGATCCCCGATACGAAGGAGTGAGAAGTTAAGGAGGATCCCCGATATGAAGGAGTGAGAAGTTAAGGAGGATCCCCGATATGAAGGAGTGAGAAGTTAAGGAGGATCCCGATATGAAGGAGTAAGAAGTTAAGGAGGATCCCCGATATGAAGGAGTGAGAAGTTAAGGAGGATCCCCGATACGAAGGAGTGAGAAGTTAAGGAGGATCCCCGATATGAAGGAGTGAGAAGTTAAGGAGGATCCCCGATACGAAGGAGTGAGAAGTTAAGGAGGATCCCCGATATGAAGGAGTGAGAAGTTAAGGAGGATCCCCGATACGAAGGAGTGAGAAGTTAAGGAGGATCCCCGATATGAAGGAGTGAGAAGTTAAGGATAAACTAAAAGCAGGAGAACTGAAAAGACAAACACACACCGGTAAGAGTGAGGTGTGGAAAAGATTCAAATTTATTGTTTAAAATGCTCCAGAAACTTGCGTTGGCTTCACTGAATGTAGTCAATGTGGCACCGAAAAGACTGGCACCTCGACGCTGAGCTGGCATTTAAACAGCTGGACTGGCAAAAGTGATGATCGTTAAAGATCTATTTTATAATTTGTTTCAAAGACCGTCCCTCCTCTTCACGCTAAGCAGGCCATCACAGACAAGTGTGTTAGGGATCCGATAGTGTGATTTTTTTTTTTCAATAATAACCCTCGCCCTCCCGAGTCCTCACAAATAAAATATGACATTTTGGGCTGGATTCGGGCTCGGGCCCGCAAATCACGTTGATTGGTCGGGTCGGATTTTTTAGGCCCGATCTCACCTCTGCAATAACCCGACGTGGAAGTCCGGGGTGATTGCCTCTAAATAGGCAGCAGATAGAATGATCTACAGATGAGTGTCATAAGACAAATTCCCCTCAGGTGTTCCTAATCAGGTCCAGGGTTTCTTCTGGTGGTTGCTGAGGGGATCATGACAGTCGCACTGGGAGTCCATGTCCGCCACTAGATGCTGTGCAAGTAATTTCCTGTTTGATGTTTTATTGATATGAACATTATTGTTATTTTTTATCTTTCTTCCTGGTTTTTGGAGCCAAAAGGAATTCTCGTCTTTTGTTTTCTTGTCAGATCAAAAAGCAGTACTAATAAGAGGAGAAGAATCAACAAAATTATACAGATAGCAATCCATACTTACTGGTGGGGCTTCTGGAGTGCCTGCTAATGGACCGCGGGGATTCCAACAAGGCGGTTAGCAAAGGGGCGGGGCGTCGTCCACCGGACGGTCCTGCAGGGTAGAACAGTGTATGAAAAGAAGGCACGTCTTATAAACCGGAAGTTACAGTTAATGTTTTTCTGTCTTAGAGAATCCTGAAGGTCTCACTCATTCTTTAACCAAGGGGTGTTAATGTGGAAGTGAGTCCCTACTAAAAGTGACCACAACTTATGTACAGTACTACCCTGACAGGGATTTATGTGTGTTTTCTAATTTTTTCTTCACTGCTTCATTTAACTGTCTTGAGTTCACTTCAGCTTCTGTTCATATTTCTCGTCTTCTGTTTCTTCGCCAGTTCAAAGAGCAGTATTGATAAGACGACAAGTATGGATAGAATTGTATCGATATCCACGCATGCTGCCTGATAGGTAATAAAATGTAGCTCGTAAAGGTGTAACACCAGTAGCTTAAACACTTCGTCAACATGACACAACTTCTGTGATTATCTGGGCCAATACCCACTGCACAAACATGTGGATGGTTACTAGATGTTTCACTGAGGAGTAACAACATCTAAACATAAAAATAAAAACTAAAGGAAGTATTAAATAAGTTAGAATTGACTCCTGATCATTCAAATATCCAAACAATTGCATCTTCTAACTTGTCTGAATGCTATAATTTATAATTTAATCAATCTCCTACGTCTTCAATTTCTCCTTGAAGACGTAGCTACAAAAAGCGTGTTTCAAGCAAGAAAATAAAAAAGACGCAGAGCAGCGAACCAGCCTGTATATCGGACGTTGAAAGCGAGTTTATGAGGGCGTAAGGCCGGAGTGGAGGCGGGTGAGGAGGGCGGGCGGGTGGTGAGGAGGGAGGGGGCGTGGCTACGTCAAATGCGTCATACTTTAGACATCTGCTCATTGGTTGTTTTTTCTGAGCGTTCCAGAAATCCACAGAAAAACGGACTAAATCAATCTAGAAAGCCCTTTGGTGACATATACAAGGCCCGGACATTAAACACACACACACACACACACACACACACACACACACACACACACACACACACACACACACACACACACACACACACACACACACACATACAAAAGGCCCGGACATCACTCTTACAAGCTAGAAAACTCTGGAAAGTCGATTTTGCATGAGACGGGCCCATCATTGTATTTAGAATTTAATAAAAATCAACTCCTTACCGCCCTCTAGTGTCCATTTTAGTGTATTATTTGCTTTTAGTTTCTTTAATTAGCTTCAGCTGCTGGACTTTGTGTAAGATAAGCTCAATTATGAAGTATTTGTGTGTTTTTCACATCAGACATAACCATGTGTTTAAAATACTAAAATGTGCAAAACATCAGCTAACTCTCCCACATTACTGTTCACACACTTGCTTATCATACTCCGGGACATTCAAGGCCACTGCTGGCAACTCTTGTTATCTTGGTAAGGAGGGGAAAAGGGGAGGGTGAGCAGAGAGTTTTAGGGCCAGCGAGCGTAAGGGCGCTCGGGCTCCTTCTCTCCTCTTTCTCAGCTGAAAAAGACAATTCATATCTCTGTTTTGTGAATTTTTATTGTTGGCTTTGATTCTGAAACTACTATCTTGAATAAAAGTCTTTTTTGGACTTAACATTTGGTGCCGAAACCCGGGACCCAAGATCTGGGCTTCGATCCGACGTAGGAGCAGGGAGGCCAAAGAATCTGTGCACAGCGTCCTCCCTTGACAGGACGGGCCAAGTCCCTGTGCCTGCGCCGGGTCGCGGTTCCAGTGACGGGTCCAACTTGGACGAGATCATCCCAACAATAAAAGGTAGGCTTGGCTGACCATTTTGAAACATAAATTTATCTATGCTTGGAGTAAACGACTCAGCATATTTGTGGCACTGGTTAGAGCAAACGGACTCACCAGTTGCAGGCACTGGTTAGAGCAAACGGACTCACCAGTTGCAGGCACTGGTTAGAGCAAACGGACTCACCAGTTGTAGGTTTTGGTTAGAGCAAACGGACTCACCAGTTGCAGGCACTGGTTAGAGCAAACGGACTCACCATTTACAGATAGGTTAGAGTAAATGACTCACCTTTTGTAAAACATTTTTATTTGTTGTCTAGAGAGGTCAGCCAGCCTACTTGTTCACCAGAGAGAAATTTGTGGTTGAAGGAATTGTGTTTTTTTGGTTTGAAAAATGGTTCTGATTATGGATTTTGATCATCCTGATTGGAGGAAAGTTTTGTTGTTGTGATGTTCATTCTGTTTATGCATTGTGAATTTCCGTGGCAAGATAGAGAAAGTTGTTAAACGAAGGACAAAGGTTACGTTGTTTTAACTGGTTGTGCGCGTTGAGAGAGGAAAAAAAAAAAAAAAAGGCAAGTGGAGCACAGCGCTGCTCTGCAGGCTGTGTTTGTGTGGCTGTCTGCGCAGAGTGTGTGTGTGTGGCTCAGAGCTGCGAGAGGGAAAGAAAAAGTTAGCGTAACTGGTTGCAATTTTGAGTGTATTGCAAAGTTTAAATGGGTCAGAACCTGACCAAAGAAATAAAGAACAGCCCGGATGTTAAGTTTATGGCCAAGACCTGCCCGTTATCTGTGACTTCCTAGAGAAATGGGTCAGAAACTCTCAAACGAGATCAAAGCTAAAAGAGAAGAAAGTTACAAGAAGAAATAAAAGATGTGAAAGTGTGAAAGAATCAAGCTGAGAAGAGAAAAGCAGAAATCATTCTATAATTTTAATTATCATGCTTAAAGGTTGACCTTATAACCTTAAAGTTCGGGCGGGAGCCCAGACCTCTTAATAGTTGAATCAGCAAAGAACCTCTTTACTGGAACAGCAGTAAGTTTTAAATGAACTAAAAAGCATAGTTTTGCAAAACATTTGGTTATTTCCAAAATTCTTAAGATACAGGGAAACCTAAAGTTAGAACTTAGGCAGGCATAGAATAAGAAAAAGACGAAAAAGAGAAAAGTTGGGTTAGAGATCTTAGAATTGAGCAAAGAGACAAAATAATTAATTGGGAAAATTTGTGTGCTGCACCACACGCAGCGGGCTGCCAGCACGGCGCCAGTAATAATGATTACATAATAAAAAGAAGCACAGATCTGTGAGACTGGCACATCATCTCGCTGAATGACTGTCCACAGTGTTTATAAAATTGACCCTGGCCAGGTTAATTTTTGGGACTCAGAAAGCCGGTTTATGATGCCAGTTTTTGAGATCAAAAGAAGTTTGTAAAATTATTACCTCATCAAAACCAAATTAGTGAAAATGACTAAACAGTAGTAAATGAATGAATAAACTGTGAAAGTTTGTAGTAAAAAAGAGCCTTAAATTTGGTTTAACTGTTCTGTTACAAATTTATTCTGAAATGGCTCAAAAAATGCTAGTTTTTCACTAAAGTTTGTGATTGTGAAAAAGATGGATCTTTGTGTGTCTCTGTTTTTTTCTACAGCTGGGTGCGTGTGTGTCTCTGTTCCGCTGCAGCTGGGAGTGTTTCTGAGCGTGTGTGTAGGTGTGTGTGTGTGTGTGTAAGTGGGTGTGTAAGCCTGTACGTGTAAGACTGTGCATGAGTGTGCAAGGTTGCATGTTCTCCCCGTGTTTGCGTGGGTTTCCTCCGGGTACTCCGGTTTCCTCCCACCCTCCAAAGACATGCATGTTAGGTTGATTGGCCACTATGAAATTGTCCCTAGAAATGAGTGGGTTGTGTGGATGGTGTATGTGTGTGGCCCCGCGACCTGTTCGAGGTGTACCCTGCCCTTCGCTTTAAATCAGCCGGGATGGGCTCCGGCACCCCCCACAACCCCGTTACAGGATAGACGGATAAGATGATGACTGACTGACTGACTGACTGACTGACTGGTTACATGATAGGATGCAGTTTGTTTGTTTGTTTTGGGTAAAGAAGAAGAAGAAAAAAAAACAAAGAGGGAAAAGTAAATGAGAGCAACAGATTAACATTGATTGTTTTTATATTTAGTGAAGATCATTTCTTTATATTTCTTTTTAAACATCATCAGATTGGAACATTGTGTTAGTTTTGAACTCAGGTTTGTCCATAATTTCACAAAACTTTTTGTCTATGCTCTGACACCTGGTGAAGGAAAGTTAGTATTGGTGTCTCTAAGATTAATGTGGTGGTAGATAAAATGTTTTTGGATACTGAGACAGATGCTTATTAATGAACTCGAAACATAATTTGAACAATTTTAAATTCTATCTTTTAAGATCAGAGCATTAGTTTGATCTAAAACTTCAGCCTTAGCAACAATTATGTTTTTCTCTAATCAAATAATTTGCAGAGTTGATTTTTCTTTGTAATCGACACCCCATATTTCAGCACAGTCACTTAAATATGGTCAAATGTGAGAATTGTACAAGATGAATAATGATTTTTACTGAGGAAATATTTTGATTTGAGCTGAACTTTGTGCAGTTAATAAATAGATTAATGAATTAATGAAGCAGTAGCGACTAATAAAGGAAGTTTAGATCTGCAGATAAGTGTTTATGGTGATAGTCAGACGTGACTACTAATTTTATGTTGTAATCATAAGAGGTCTCCCCCTATGTTTCTGTTCCCACTTTTGATGCCTTGCTGTACTGACGGTCTAACCTCCTCCACAATAGTTCAGATAAGATATTCCTACGCTTTAGTGCACCTGGCGTTCCAGATAACAGAGAGACCCAGTAGAACACAGGATTATTGTTACACTATGATGACAAACTAAAATGTTCAGATTTTAACGATCAGCTAATAATGTTGCCAAATACTGCTGTTTAATATAACATTTCCATAACAAAGAACAATTAACTTTTGTGACCTTCACTCATCAGACAGATGATGTAATTTTTAAGGCTTTGTAACCTCTGCAGAGCAATCCTATCCGGACTACTGTAGCCACTTCAAGAAGTAATATTTTGCAAAGTCTTACAGTTAAGAGATGAGATAACGTGAGATTCACAGGCTGACCAGGCCTTTGTGTTATTGAATCAGCTACAAAAGATAATTTGGAGAGTGTAAATTTGGATGTTCTGTGATGACAAAAACAGCAATAATTGAATTTAGAACTGTTTAACACAATTTCCAGAACCTCATGCAGTTCTGGGAGTTTGGGAATTTTTATGGGACATGAGATCACCACACGTACAGATAGCCCCACACCTACAGATAACCCAAGTGTGATTTTAAACTGTACCTATAGTGAGCCACGGGCTTAGCCATGTCTCAACAGGGGGGGATGCTGAGAATAGTAGGGGAGGTATTTCACATTACCAAAAGTCTACACACCTATTTTAAACATTTTTGTAGAAGTTGTATCACATGTTGTAGACACAATACGCAAGGAAATGTCAGACCACAGAGAGAAAGATGCCCAATTGGCACTTACCCGTTTGAGATCATTCACTTAGATTTCATTGAATTGAGTAGAAGTGGTCCCTACACAAACTGTTTGGTAATAGTTGATTCTTTGACCAAATGGGTTGAGCGGGTGCCATCCAACAAACTCAGCCCCTTTTGGATCTTATGTACACTGAACACTTCCCCCTGAACTCTGTTCTACAATGGACCCCAGCAGCAGATGCGGCCTTCGATGTTTTAAAACACCTCATCACCTCTTCAGGTGTTCTGAGTCCACCAAGCTACTCCATCCCCTTTGTCCAGACAGTGGATTGTAAACAGGGATTTATGACTTCCCTGCTACTCTAGCCCTACGGCTCGAAACTAAAACCGGTGGCCTATTACTCAAAGAAACTTGATCCAGTTGCTGCTGCACTCCCCCCATGTATCCAAAACGTCTGTGCTGCAGCCATGGCAGTACAAGCCTCAGCTGAGTGAGTTTTATTTCATCCCCTCACTCTCCAAGTGAGTCACGCTGTTGATGTTCTCCTTCCACAAACAAAGATGTCCTTCCTGTCTCCTGCGCGCCACCTCAGAATCACAGCCACCTTTTTGTTACAACCACACCTTACCATCAAACGTTGCGACACGCTCAATCCTGCCACCCTACGCCCCATGACGGGGACGTCACCATTTCCTCGCCTCCACCAGTCAACAATCACACCCCGACCCACCAACCATCATCCCCCTACAAGTACTGCGAGACATGCAGCATCATGCCCCGGCCTCTGAAACAGAACAGCGGACTACAGCCGGGGCCACCCCTAACCCCGACGGACTCTTTCAACCTTGCCACCCTAGGAGTCTATTCTCTGCTGTAGCTAAATTGAGCCACAACAACCGACGGGGGTAGCAGTGGAAGTCCGTTTCGAAGAGGCGGGTAGCCACCAGGGGCCAGCGTCTCAAAAAGGTGAAGAAATCAGCTGAACTGCGCCCTGTTTATGGATGGCTTATTTTGTCTTTTGCCGGAGACATTTCCTGGTTGCTCTGTGTCTCCAGTTTCTCTCACAACCCATAGACAGTTTTGGGACTCCTGAAACCGGGCGACCAAATTAATTAATTAATTGGTTGATTGATTAATTCGTTCATTCATACGTTTTATTTACCAGCGCCTTTCTAGAGGACAAATGGAGAGGATTGAGGACCGAATGGCTTTGGTCTTAAGCCTTGCCCCCCAGGGTGGGGTATTTGCTGTGATTGGTCATTCTTGTTGCGCTTACATCCCTGATGACAACTCCACCATTTTGGATGCCATACAGACTATGAGGTACCTTCGCCAAGCCATGCCTCAAGACTTTGTTCCTGCTCCTGGTTGGCTTGACTGACTTTTCTCAGGCTCCTGGTCCCAATTTCTCCCGAAGGCCATCCTATCCTTCGTTGGCCTTTCAGTGTTTCTGCTCCTCTGCTCCTGTGGCGTCATCCCTGTGGCAGAATGAACTGACCGCAGAATATTTCTGGCCCAGGTCTACCAATACAATCTGCTCCCCACTCAAGACTTGGATTTCCATGACCTTGCCACCACCTCTCTCTAAGCCCCTTGCCCCTATTCCAAGAATATGTGCTAGAAACCTCTGTTCTTGGCTCACTCGTTTGGACTGTTTGCACAATAGGTGCATTCTCAGGGTGCCTGGCTTCCTGACCATGACCCTGCACCGTGGTATCCCCACCAACAAGCACCTGCGGGAGTTTACCCGTTGTGGCGCCCCCGGTCAGGTTTTTCTTAAAGTCACCCTGTTGTTTTGTTTTTAATGATGATGTATCTTAAAGCTAATTTAATTGTGCTATTTCTGATGCTCAAAACTCACAACAGGGGGGAAATGTAAGATAAGCTCAATTATGAAGTATTTGTGTGTTTTTCACATCAGACATAACCATGTGTTTAAAATACTAAAATGTGCAAAACATCAGCTAACTCTCCCACATTACTGTTCACACACTTGCTTATAATACTCCGGGACATTCAAGGCCACTGCTGGCAACTCTTGTTATCTTGGTAAGGAGGGGAAGAGGGGAGGGTGAGCAGAGAGTTTTAGGGCCAGCGAGCGTAAGGGCGCTCGGGCTCCTTCTCTCCTCTTTCTCAGCTGAAAAAGACAATTTATATCTCTGTTTTGTGAATTTTTATTGTTGGCTTTGATTCTGAAACTACTATCTTGAATAAAAGTCTTTTTTGGACTTAACACTTTGGTGGCTGCTGATTGGAGGACTGGTCTGATGAGGTTCACCTGTATCAACTCACCACTTCATTATGTAAGACCAAGGCTCAGCTCTTGAGGGGAACAGGATTGCTGAGAAGGGTGGGATGATTTGCAGTGTCGATCTTCTTCCATCATTTCCTTTCAGGGGGCGCCACATCAAGTCAGTTTCTTCCATCTAACCCTATCTCCTGCATCTTCTTCGGTCACACCAACTATCTTCATGTCTTCCTTCACTGTATCCATGAACCTCCTCTTTGGTCTTCCTCTAGTCCTCTTTCCTGGTGGTTCCAAACCCAGCATCCTTCTTCTGATGTACTCTCTCTCTCTCCTCTGCACATGTCCAAACCATCTCAGTCTGGTCTCTCTGACTTTAAAACCTCTAACATGTGCTGTTCCTCTGATCCTGTCCATCCTGGTCACTCCCAGAGAGATCCTCAGCATCTTCATCTCTGCTACCTCCATCTCTGTTTCCTGTCTTTTCCTCAGTGACACTGTCTCTAGACCAATCAGCATGGCCACTCTCACCACACTGTCTCTAGACCAATCAACATGGCCACTCTCACCACACTGTCTCTAGACCAATCAGCATGGCCGCTCTCACCACACTGTCTCTAGACCAATCAGCATGGCCGCTCTCACCACACTGTCTCTAGACCAATCAGCATGGCCACTCTCACCACACTGTCTCTAGACCAATCAGCATGGCCGCTCTCACCACACTGTCTCTAGACCAATCAGCATGGCCGCTCTCACCACATTGTCTCTAGACCAATCAGCATGGCCGCTCTCACCACGCTGTCTCTAGACCAATCAGCATTGCCGCTCTCACCACGGTTTTCTACACCTTCTCTTTCATTTTATCTGAAACTCTTCTATCACACATCACACCTGATACTTTTCTCCACACGTTCCAGCCTGCCTGCACACGCTTCTTCACCTCTTTTCCACATTCTCCATTGCTCTGGACTGTTGATCCTAAGTACTTAAAATGGCAACGTTTCTGTCTTAATCCTGTTGGACCTGAGTGCTGTGTTTGACACTGTAGATCATGAGATCCTTCTACAGAGGCTAGAAAACTGGGTCGGTGTTTTTGGTACTGCACTTAATTGGTTTAAATCTTATTTAGAAGGACGCAAGTATTTTGTAGAAATTGGAAATTGTGTGTCAGATCCCATGCCTTTGACCCAGGGGTCAATTCTTGGACCCCTGTTGTTTAACCTCTACACGCTGCCGTTAGGGCAATTGATAGCCAGAAATAACGTGTCCCTATCACACTCAGATCTATGTGTCACTGACAGCAGGTGAACATAGACCTGTGGATTCACTCTGTCACTGGATTCAACAAATCAGAGTCTAGATGCAAAACAACTTTCTCCAGCTGAACTCAGACAAACTGAAATCATTGTCTTTGGCCCAAAGAAACAAAACGAAAGTGTCATCAGTTATCTTCAGTCTCTCACCGACAAATCAAGTTAGAAATCTGGGAGTAATAATGGACTCAGACTTTAACTTCAACAGTCACATCAGACCGGCCTCCTGCTGGTGCCTAGAGTCAGGACTAAACATGAACCCTCTAGAACTCTGAGGACCTCTGGGCCCGGCCTCCTGCTGGTGCCTAGAGCCAGGACTAAACATGAACCATCTAGAACTACGAGGACCTCTGGGACCGGCCTCCTGCTGGTGTCTAGAGTCAGGACTAAACATGAACCATCTAGAACTCTGAGGACCTCTGGGACCGGCCTCCTGCTGGTGTCTAGAGTCAGGACTAAACATGGACCATCTAGAACTCTGAGGACCTCTGGGACCGGCCTCCTGCTGGTGTCTATAGTCAGGACTAAACATGGAGAAGCTGCATTTCAATTTTATGCTGCAAAAGTCTGGAACAAACTTCCTGAGGCCGTGAGACAGGCCTCTATTGTGACAATGTTTAAATCTAGGCTGAAAACACTTCTGTTTAACTGTGCTTTTGATTAAATACCCTTTTTATCTGTCCATGTAGTCCCTCATTCATCCAGAAGTGCAGGTAACAAAACAGCCACTCCACAAAAGACTTTACCAACACAGAAGAGAAGCCTCAAGTGGTCCACAGTCTGCTGTACATCTGCATCTTAAATCCACCAAACACACTTTTGAGGACAGTGAGGTGAAGATTCTAAGTAGATACAAAGGATGGTTTGAAAGAGGTGTGAAGGAAGCCATCTTTGTGATGAAAGAGAGTCCCTCACTGAATCAGAGTGGAGGCTTTAGATACATTCTGCCCGGGATTTACAGCAGCCTTTTGAAGCCATGGACTAAAGATGACACCTCGTGACCCAGTTTCACGCCTCTCGTTAGCAGGAATTTCTATTCGCTAGGCTTTTAGCATTTTATAATAGGGATCGTGTACTGGTCTGTGGCTACAATAGGAGCCATTCACGGCCATCATAGGTAACACAGGCTCATTGGTCGAGCCCTTCTTACTATTTTTTTTACCTTTTATTCAGATTAGTATAAATAGATCCAGGTTTCAGTCCATTTCATTCAGATTGAAAATGATTTCCAGATGGAAGTCGAAACGTCTCGATCAAGAATTAAACTGTCCAGAAGACTTTTTTGAAACTTTTTCTGCCCTTTTTATTTGTTTTAATTATTTTATTTATTTTTTAAACTTTTTTTTGTGATTTTACTACATTTTTTTCTTCTTGTGAAGCACTTTGAATTACATTTGGTATAAATTATGCTACAAATAAACTTGCCTTGCCACAGTGAGTGCTTTAAAGAATCAAATCTGAAAGATCAGAGTTTATAATCCATGGATTGAATGTATTTTTTTTTTTAATCTGCATCTTTTTTAAAGGAGCATGTCTGTCCAGAATAAAGGTAAATATGTTTTAAAGTATGTCCAAGCCTTCTCTACTGTGGTAACAAGGCTATCTCTGTACCAGGCCATAAACAAAGGCCTGCTCATCGTTTCTAGATGATGAGAGATCGTTTACCAGCCTGTCAATGCAGCACACATCTTGGCTGTTTTAATTCCCACGGTTTGATCTGCACCGTTTGAAGTGATCTGCCAGATGTGTGTCAGACTGCAGATCACTTCACTTGGTGCATCATTCACACTGCAGTTGAAGGGAGAACAAACCATGTGCATTTCACTCTCAAGAGTTTTGAAATCGCCTTGAAAACTCTGAATGCGTGCATATGTAGCGACGTAACGCTTTTCAAAATAAAAAAAATTCAAAATAAAAGTTAAAAAAAAGTTTAATTTATGGTGTTTATGATTGGCCTCACGCGGGCCGGACAGGGCCGTACAAAGGGCCGGATGTGGCCCGCGGGCCGTAATTTGCCCAGGTCTGACGTAGCTGAAGCTAGCTAGCAGGCTCGCTCGCTAGTTTTGGATCCGGCGCAATAAAAACTCAAAATAGACTCGATTTAAAGTAGAATCTACTTCTTTGGACTTTTTTGGATCAAAGAAGGTTGTTCATGAAGAAGTATGGCAGATAGAGGTCGTCCCAAGGCAACAGAAGGAAACTCAGATCGTTTGATCTGATCATCCAATCAAAGTGTTTGTTATTAACATACATTAAAAATGGCGATGATTCCCCTGGCACAAAATGGCGGCGCGATTTGTTTGGAGACAAAAATAAACACATTAATCTGCATATCTGAACACAAGAGCGAAGTCGTCCATCACTTTTAATAAAATCAACAACATAATCTTATAAAATTCCACTTTTCTTCTTTTTAAAAGGACATTTTTGTTTTTTAAACCTGATTCAAGATGGCGCCGTGTTTTGACCCAAAATGGCGTCCGAGTTTTTAAAAGCGCAGGCGCGTGGCCGACCGCCATTTTCCAAGATGGATTCCTCCGATCCGAAGGAAAACAGTAAGTTTAAAATAAAAAAAAAATAATCTAGTTTCAATTAAAAAATCTTTAATTTTCCACATGATTGTAAAATAAAAAAATGAAATTAACCAATTTTATCAGTTTTTTTCTACTTTTTTCACTCTTTTTATCGCTTATTTTAGTAAAAAAAAAAAAAAAGCCGTTTAGAAAATAACTGAAACCTTTTCTACGGTAACTGAATTAGTTATTTATGTGATAAACTGCGCTTTTGTTAAACCTACGGACGTCTTTTTGATGTTTAAATTATTCTTATGTGTTTTATTTAAAATGTATTTTGTATTTTCGTAAATCTACCATGTTTTTGTCGAGCACGTGTTTCATTCAGACAGAAATAGGAGGGAAACGACTTTTAAAAATACAGCAAAGTACGATTTAAAACCAAATTATTTTCTTCAGATTTTATTTTTAAAGTAAATGAGACTCATTAAGTTTAAAACAAAGAGTAGTTTCTTGAATTAAAAAGGTTTAAATGCTGATGGACTCTTTTCAGTTTAAACAAAACTTTTGGTTCAGTTTTTTATGTAAAAGTTATTGTTGAATTTTCAGTCTAATTTTTAGCACATTTAGTCATGACGGAGAAGTATGTTAGAGCAGTGCAGTACATGTATGAGGGCTGCAATGGAGAGTGTGGAAAAGAGGTGAAGAAACGTGTGCAGGCAGGCTGGAACGGGTGGAGGAAAAGTATCAGGTGTGATGTGTGATAGAAGAGTTTCAGATAAAATGAAAGGAAAAGTGTACAAAACCGTGGTGAGAGCGGCCATGCTGATTGGTCTAGAGACAGTGTGGTGAGAGCGGCCATGCTGATTGGTCTAGAGACAGTGTGGTGAGAGCGGCCATGCTGATTGGTCTAGAGACAGTGTGGTGAGAGCGGCCATGCTGATTGGTCTAGACACAGTGTGGTGAGAGCGGCCATGCTGATTGGTCTAGAGACAGTGTGGTAAGAGCGGCCATGCTGATTGGTCTAGAGACAGTGTGGTGAGAGCGGCCATGCTGATTGGTCTAGAGACAGTGTGGTGAGAGCGGCCATGCTGATTGGTCTAGAGACATTGTGGTGAGAGCGGCCATGCTGATTGGTCTAGAGACATTGTGGTGAGAGCGGCCATGCTGATTGGTCTAGAGACAGTGTGGTGAGAGCGGCCATGCTGATTGGTCTAGAGGCAGTGTGGTGAGAGCGGCCATGCTGATTGGTCTAGAGACAGCGTGGTGAGAGCGGCCATGCTGATTGGTCTAGAGACAGTGTGGTGAGAGCGGCCATGCTGATTGGTCTAGAGACAGCGTGGTGAGAGCGGCCATGCTGATTGGTCTTGAGACAGTGTGGTGAGAGCGGCCATGCTGATTGGTCTAGAGACAGTGTCACTGAGGAAAAGACAGGAAACAGAGATGTTTGTATCAGAGATGAAGATGCTGAGGATCTCTCTGGGAGTGACCAGGATGGACAGAATCAGAGGAACAGCACATGTTAGAGGTTTTAAAGTCAGAGAGACCAGACTGAGATGGTTTGGACATGTGCAGAGGAGAGAGAGAGAGTACATCAGAAGAAGGATGCTGGATTTGGAACCACCAGGAAAGAGGACTAGAGGAAGACCAAAGAGGAGGTTTATGGATACAGTGAAGGAAGACATGAAGATAGTTGGTGTGACCGAAGAGGATGCAGCAGATAGGGTTAGATTGAAGAAACTGACTTGCTGTGGCACCCCCAAAAGGAAAATGCAGAAAGGAGAAGAAGGAGTACATTTAGTCATGAAGATTTTTGAGATATTTTTTTCCAAATCCAGGTTAAAATGTTTCATTTGTGCACATGAGAATGAATGACTTCAAAATTTCGAACAAGATGTTGAAGTGTTTAAAAATAGAAAAGTTTGAAGATAAAATAGTTTGTTAAAGCTGAAAAATTTGGATTTGAATAGATTATAAATTTAATTTTAAGACAACTTAGAAGATGCTTTACTTTCAAAAACAAAAAAAGTTCTGAGATGAAATCCTTTTCCGGGTGAGGACCATGGTCTCGGATTTGGAGGCGCTAATTCCCATCCCGGCCGCTTTAAGTATCTCAGGGTCTTGTTCACGAGTGGGGGAAGAATGGAGCGGGAGATCGATTGGCAGATCGGTGCGGCATCAGCAATAACTAGGACGCTGCATCGGTCCGTCGTGATAAAGAGAGAGCTGAGCCGAAAAGGAAAGCTCTCGATTTACAAGTCGATCTACGTTCCAACCCTCACCATGGTAACCAGGATCTATGTTCCTACCATCACCATGGTAACCAGGATCTATGTTCCTACCATCACCATGGTAACCAGGATCTATGGTCCCACCCTCACCATGGTAACCAGGATCTACATTCCTACCCTCACCATGGTAACCAGGATCTACATTCCTACCATCACCATGGTAACCAGGATCTACGTTCCTACCCTCACCATGGTAACCAGGCTCTATGTTCCTACCCTCACCATGGTAACCAGGATCTACATTCCTACCATCACCATGGTAACCAGGATCTATGTTCCTACCCTCACCATGGTAACCAGGATCTACATTCCTACCATCACCATGGTAACCAGGATCTACATTCCTACCATCACCATGGTAACCAGGATCTACATTCCTACCCTCACCATGGTAACCAGGATCTACGTTCCTACCCTCACCATGGTAACCAGGATCTACGTTCCTATCCTCACCATGGTAACCAGGATCTACGTTCCTACCCTCACCATGGTAACCAGGATCTACGTTCCTATCCTCACCATGGTAACCAGGATCTACATTCCTACCATCACCATGGTAACCATCTGTGGGTGGTGACCGAAAGAATGAGATCGCGGGTACAAGCGGCCGAAATGAGCTTCCTCCGCAGGGTGGCTGGGCTCTCCTCTTCCAGGGCGAGAGCAGCCAAATGGGGTGGTTCGGGGATCTGGTAAGGATGCCCCCCGAGCGCCTCGCAGGCGTGGTGTTTCGGGCACGTCCCACCAGGAGGAGACCAAGGGGCAGACCCCAGTCCCGCTGGAGAGACTATGTCCCACACCTGGCCGGGGAACAACTTGGGATCCTTCCAGGTGAGCTGGAGGATGCGGCCGGGGAGAGATAGGCCTGGGCTGCCCGCTTGAGGCTGCTGCCCCCGCGACCCGACCCCGGAACAAGCGGAAGATGACGGAACGGAACAAGTTAGAAGATGCATTGACCCCTCCTCTTGTGATCTGCTTCATGTTTTATAACAAAGCTGTTTTGTTTTCAGGGATAAACAAGGAGAATACGGCTTCATCCTCCTCAGAACAACCCGCAGCTGAACCTCCAAGCACACCTCAGGTTCAACCGGTCAGACCTTTCCCAAGACGGCCTTCAACACCTCCTGTATGTGTCACTGTCCGACCGTTCAGCTCACATCCTGCAGGATCGGGCCGTAATAATCTTCCTATCCCTGGAAGATCTACACCAGCACGATCAGCAGGACAAGGAGCTAGACGCTCTGCAGTACCAACTGCAGCAAGCACTGCAGAAGCACCAGCCCGCCCTGCAGGATCACGTGCAGGACGGCCTGCCTCTTGGCGTGACGTCCTGTGGGCCTTTTTGTCACACTTGATGTGCGCCATTTGGCATATCATCCCACTGCTGAACCCACGGTCCATCATATTGCCTCTCATTGCCTGGTTGGTACCTCTGTGGCCATGGCCCAGGCCCACCAGTAATACCACCGGTAAGTAGGGACGAATACTGGTAGATTGTTTTGATACTTCTCTTCCTATCACTGCAGCTACTTTTTGAACTGAGGATAATGAAATGAAGGATTTGAATACCTGTCAGTGTAGGACTGTACATAAGAGTAGTTGAGCACATCGAAGGGAATTTGGCACCCCTACCTGCCTTTTAAGGATGGCATGGAGCACAACATGGAGTTTTGAGTTGTGTTCATCCTGAGAATGGCACTAATCAAACGCTCCTGATAGGGAACCAGTCCACTGGTCAGTCTTAGCAAGAGCAAACGAAGGGAAATATTTAGATGCTTTGAGTTTCTACACACGACCGTGGGCAGAAATTGGTAACCAGATTTGGTCTTAAAGGGCCAACACAATCTAGGATGTCATGTTTAAATGGGCGACTAAGAGAGATTGAAACATGTTGTCTTTATTTTTGAGGAAACAGTGACCGGTCAGAATTAGTCCGTTAACCAGGACACATCTACCGTAATTTCCTGTGTTCAAACTGTAACGTTTGGTTTCATGCTTTTCCACCTGCAGGACCGTCTGGTTGCAGACAGCCTGCCCGTAGGCCTACTAACGAGCAGCACATCTGGCTGCATCTCTCGCAGACATCTCGCAGGCGCCTCAGAATTCCCATCGGTAAGTCAGGATCGATCTGTGCTGCTCTTTGAACTGTCAAAGAAACAAAAGACAAAAAAAACGACCCGCACAAGATGCTTTGTTGTTTGTTGACATCACACAGACACACACAGACACACACACAAACTCCTCTCTTCCTCGAACACACACCGTGCATTTGGACGGCCCGCAGAAGCTGCAGGTGCTGTTCATCAAGAACAGGCTTAACAACGTGTTTTCACATCAAAGACTCCAAAAACCTTCTGTAACACAAGAAAAGTTGCCAGATTGTCCTTTTTTTATTTTAAGTGTTCAGACAGAAAAACATTTCTGGTCGTCTATGATCGACTAACTGTGACTGTTTTTTTCAGGCTGTGCAGCACCACTTCCGCCCACCATACCGAGCCGCACTCCCGGTAAGTAGGGATAGAAATCGGTACCATTCTATCAATACGTGTCGATATGTGGTGGTGGTTTCACCCCACACACCGGTGTTCTAGCTGCGACTTGTTTCCACATTGTTTTCCATCTTGCAGGACCGTCCGGTGGCCAGGGAACTCTCCGTTCGTCCACCAACCCGCAAAACTTCTCCTTCGCCTTGCAGAATTCCCTGCGGCTTGTTCGCAGACGCACCAGACGTCCCGCTGGTAAGTAGGAATCGATATCAGTACGATTCGATCGATACTTCTCGTGTTGATACTGTTTTTTAAACTGTCAAAGAAACAAAAGATGAGAACTACCGTATTTTCACGACCACAGGGCACACCGTATTAAAAGGCGCAGTCCAAATTTTGCGTGCTCTGTATTTGACACACACATAAGGCGCACTTGATGATAGGGCGCGGGTTTTATGTGCATATCCTCTACTACGAACGTCCACCTTACAACAACACATACACATGCACATACGCGCACACACACACGTGCATAGGGCGCACCGCTCATTTTGAAGAAAATTTGAGACTTTTAGGTGCGCCTTATGGCCGTGAAATTACCGTATGTTCTTCTTTCTTAAAATTTAAACAACATCTTAAATATAAAAGTATAAGTGATCATAAGTAAGTTAAAATAACAATGAAAAGAGGATAATATAAAGTTTATTGTGGTTTTCTGTTTGATTGGAGACGTGGACTTTGTAAATTTATTTTTTTTTTGATATGTATACAGATGAATTGGGATAGGCAGTTGGAAGCCATGCTTCAGCCTATTCCCTTTCTTTGGTCTATTTGTTTCTTTGTTACATACTGTATTATTTTTAAGACTTTGTAAAGTTTGTATGACCAAATGAATAAATCTGATATCTGAGCTCTGACTTATGAGGAGAAGCTCGGTTTGGATGGTGTCACCGTACACGCCGGTGTTCTAGCCACGACTTTTTTCCACATTGTTTCCATCCTGCAGGACCATCTGGTGGTCGAGGAACTACCCCTTCATCCACCGACCCGCAAAACTTCTCCTTCGCCTTGCAGAATTCCTCACGGCCTGTTCGCAGGCGCACCAGACGTCCCACCGGTAAGTAGGGATCGATACTTCTTTTGTCGATACTGTTTTATAATCTGTCAAAGAAACAAAAGACGAGACGTGTGGGCAGAAGCTAGGTTTGGGTGCTGTTACCGTACATGCCGGTGTTCTTGTTTTCTCATGGTTTTCCGCCCTGCAGGACCATCTAGCGATCGGGCAACTCCCACTTCGTCCATGACCCCGGAAGCCTACGCCTCATCGGACTCCCCGCGCCCCGTTCGCAGGCGCACACTTCCCACCAGTAAGTAGGGATCGATATCGGTACGATTCGATCGATACTTCTCTTATCGATACTGTTTTTAAACTATCAAAGAAACAAAAGACGAGACTTATGGGCAGAAGCTAGGTTTATGTGGTGTTACCGTACACACCGGTGTTTTAGCTGCGACTTGTTTTCGCATGGTTTTTCCGCCTTGCAGGACCATCTGGTGATCGGCGAACTCCCCCTTCGTCCATGACCCCGGAAGCCCTCGCCTCATCGGACTCCCCAGCCCCCGTTCGCAGGCGCACACTTCCCCCCGGTAAGTAGGGATCGATATCGGTACGATTCCATCGATATTTCTCTTCTTATCAGCAGTGATTTTTGATCTGGCGAGGAAACAAACGAAGACGTATGAACGAGACTTACTTTTAGTTTCAAACAACCTCACAGAAAGATATTTAACCCCACCAGACCTTCGACCCCCAGGCTGATTCCCCTCTATACCCGGCCTCCCTGGCAAAACATAAGAACATCTATATGGGTTGGAAAACTGTTAGTATTATGCCAGCCAGTGGTCAGACTGTGTCTGCCCACCAGGTTAGGGTTACTTTTAATTCTTGGTTTTGCAGCACGTTCCTGCTGAGCGACAAGATTTTTCTTGTTTGTCAAATTCAGCCAAAAATCGTGCTAAAAAGACGTTCCGTCGTCTTCCGCTCAACCAGGTCCTGGTTGCAGGGGCTCAGACGGGAAGTCCAGGCTTCTCTCATCCGAGCTGCATCCTCCAGCTCACCCAGAAGGATCCCAATTCGTTGCCCGGCCAGCTGTGAGACATAGTCTCTCCAGCAGGTCCGGGGTCTGCTTCTTGGTCTCCTCACGGTGGGACGTGCCCGAAACGCCTCATCAGCGAGGCGTTCTGAAGGCATCCTGACCAGATGCCCGAACCACCCCATCTGGCTCCTCTCGATATGGAGGAGTGGTGGCAGGTGGCAGGGTTCCTCACAAGATCTCTGAGTGAGAGTCCAGCCACCCTGCGGAGGAAGCTCATTTCAACTGCTTGTACCCGCAATCTCATCATTTCGGTCACCACCCACAGCTGGTTAACATGGTGAGGGTAGGAACGTAGATCCTGGTCACCATGGTGAGGGTAGGAATGTAGATCCTGGTTACCATGGTGAGGGTAAAAACGTAGATCCTGGTTACCATGGTGAGGGTAGGAACGTAGATCCTGGTTACCATGGTGAGGGTAAAAACGTAGATCCTGGTTACCATGGTGAGGGTAGGAATGTAGATACTGGTTACCATGGTGAGGGTAAAAACGTAGATCCTGGTTACCATGGTGAGGGTAGAAACATAGATCCTGGTTACCATGGTGAGGGTAGGAACATAGATCCTGGTTACCATGGTGATGGTAGGAGCTAAGATCCTGGTTACCATGGTGAGGGTAGGAGCTAAGATCCTGGTTACCATGGTGAGGGTAGGAACGTAGATCCTGGTTACCATGGTGAGGATAGGAACATAGATCCTGGTTACCATGGTGATGGTAGGAGCTAAGATCCTGGTTACCATGGTGAGGGTAGGAGCTAAGATCCTGGTTACCATGGTGAGGGTAGGAGCTAAGATCCTGGTTACCATGGTGAGGGTAGGAACGTAGATCCTGGTTACCATGGTGAGGGAAGGAGCGTAGATCCTGGTTACCATGGTGAGGGAAGGAGCGTAGATCCTGGTTACCACGGTGAGGGTAGGAATGTAGATCCTGGTTATCATCCCCAGTAGCGGGCATGGATTCCCAGGGCGATCATCTTTAAATTCACTGAACGATCGCTGTGCGCCACTCAGATTTGTCATGGGAACCGCCTCCCACTTCGCTGGGCAAGCTAGATCTGTTTTTATGCCCCTTACACGCCCCGCAGAACCGTCTACTGGCCAGTCTACCGGACACTCAACCACCGACGAGGAACCCATCGTCGCAACAGGATCCCAGCCACCCATTTCCAGACCCCCACGAAGCCGCAGGAGTGAGTAAAGACCGATATCGTTAGACACTGCTTTTGAGCTGCCAAGGAAACACCCTCAGGATTCTTTTACCAACAAAACATTGACCATCATTTCTGATGAAATAACCGTGACTTTTTTCACACGCTTTTCAGGCCTATCACGAGAGATTGCTGACCATCGGCTGTGGCCCACCTTGCAGGACTACCCGCGGGACATTTGGAGACGCACCAGAAGTCCTACCGATATCGGTACAATTCTCCCCTCTTATCAGCGTGCCTCCTCTCACTTTTTAACAAACGGTCAAAGTTTGGGCAACATGAGCTGGGTTTAAACAGGGATTTTAGAGTTTTGTCACGTTCCTCTCAAATTGGAACACTTCCTCCCTCCTATCCTGCCCACTTCCCATGCAACCATGAGGGTATCTCTCCATGTCTTGTCCCTCACCCTGCTCCTAGTGCACACTGGTGTTCTGGTCCCTCATCCAGGTGAGCTCGTAAATCTGGTCTCTTATCTTCCTATGCAGACAAATAGTCTCTGGAAAATGAGAAGCTACACACACGCCCGCAGGCAGATATTGGTTCCTAGATTTGGTCCTAGACAAAGGGGCCAACACAATCCACAATGACACGTTTAAATGACCCACTAAGGGGGATTGAAACATGTCCTTTAAGGAACCACCAGTCAGAATCAGAGCGGTCAGCTTTTGTTGGGACTCAGATGATCATTTACAATGATTTCTGGTTTATAAGACGTGCCTTTTTTTTCATTCACTGTTCTCCCCTGCAGGATCTTCCGGTGGCCCATGGCGCTCCTCTTCGTCTACCGCCTTGCACTCCATAAGTTCCCCCGGTAAGTAGGGATTGATTTCTGTACAATTCTGACGACCAATAGGGTCGAGGAAACGAAAGACGAGACTTTCTTTGCCACGCAGAGTGGCCATGGTAACCGCCTCCCACTTCAATGTCTTTTGCTCGTGGGCGACGCCACCGCAGCTCCTCCAAGCTCCACCAAGGCGACACATTAGTAGTGTGCAGAAGTAATGACAAGCGGCACCGGCTCATTGGACGACCATTACAAACAACTGCTTTGTCCCGATTCCTACTGGTCTTAAAACTCGCTAAGACCATCCGACCGTTTACAGGGTCATTAGCTTTGTAAGAGGAGGGGAGTGGTCAGGTTTCTCCCTCTCCGGTCGTGTGTGTACCAACCATCTAAACATTTCACTGCGTTTGCTCTCGCTACGGTCGTCCTACTGACCTGTGGGCCGTATTGGGCGCGTTCAGGAAGTTTGGTGAGATCCGTTTGGTGCTTTTCATACTCGCTACGACTTGTTTTAACGCCCCTTTCATGCCCTGCAGTCTGGTTTGGTGGCCAATTTCCTTCTATCTCGATGGGTTCCACACTGCTTGGATGGGGCAGCAACATGTCTACTGGTAAGGAGGGATGGGCATGGGTACATCCTATCAATACTTTAGTTGGTACTCACTTCCACTTTATGGTTTTAAGACGTACCTTTTTTTATACCCTGTTCTACCCTGCAGGACCGATCGGTGGTGGACAGTCCACCACACCGGCTGATGCCTCGCTGGACTTCCCCTGGCCCAGTGACAGGCGCTCCAGGAGCCCCGTCAGTAAGTATGGATTAGTATCGGTTTAATTCTGACGATACTTCTCCTCTTATTGATGCTGCTTTCTGATTTGAAGAGGAAACAAAAGACGAGGCTTCCTATTGGCTCCAAAAACCAGGAAGAAAGATAAAAAATAATAATAATGTTTAGGTATCTCGGGGTCCTGTTCAGAGTAAGGGAAGGACGGAGCGGGAGATCAACAGACGGATAGGTGAACCGTCCGCAATAACTAGGATGCTGCATCGGTGCGTCGGGGAGAAGAAAGAGTTGAGCCGAAAAACAAAGCTCTCAATTTACAAATCGATCTACGTTCCTACCCTCACCATGGTAACCAGGATCTACATTCCTACCATCACCATGGTAACCAGGATCTACGTTCCTACCCTCATCATGGTCACCAGGATCTACATTCCTACCCTCACCATGGTAACCAGGATCTACGTTCCTACCCTCACCATGGTCACCAGGATCTACGTTCCTACCCTCACCATGGTAAACCAGGATCTAATTTGCTACCCTCACCATGGTAACCAGGATCTATGTTGCTACCCTCACCATGGTAACCAGGATCTACGTTCCTACCCTCACCATGGTAACCAGGATCTACGTTCCTACCCTCACCATGGCAACAAGGATCTACTTTCCTACCCTCACCATGGTAACCAGGATCTACATTCCTACCCTCACCATGGTAACCAGGATCTACGTTCCTACCCTCACCATGGCAACAAGGATCTACGTTCCTACCCTCACCATGGTAACAAGGATCTACGTTCCTACCCTCACCATGGTAACCAGGATCTACGTTCCTACCCTCACCATGGGAACCAGCTGTGGGTGGTGACCAAAAGAATTAGATTTCGGATAGAAGCAGCTAAAACGAGCTTCCTCCGCAGGGTGGTTGGCCTCTCGCTCAGAGATCGGGTGAAGAGCTCTGCCATCTGGGAGGAGCTCGGTGTCTAGCCCCTCCTCCTTCAGGTCAAGAGGAGCCAGATTAGTGACCAGATGTCCCTATGCATCCGCTGGTGAGGTGTTTCGGGCACGTCTCACCGGGAGGAGACCAAGAGACAGACCCCAGACCCGCTGGAGACACTATGTCTCAGAGCTGGCTGGGGAACGACTCTGGATCCTTCCAGGTGAGCTGGAAGATGCAGCCGGGGTGAGAGAAGCCTGGGCTTCCCGTCTGAGGCTGTTGCTCCTGCGACCAAGCCTGGATAAGAGGAACACAACAGAACTGAACCGACAGCTCGTTGTGTGCCTCTCAGAGATGTTGTGTTGACCACCTCCCACTTAACTGTCCTTAGCATGTGGGTGACGCCACCGCTACAAACGCCATGTGAGGACTGCTTTCCCACGCTAAGGAGAGTCAGGAGAGGTTTACCCAGCTCCACCAACTCCCACTCAAAGACGCAAGTTTGTCCATGCGTGGGTCCGCTAGGCCAACGCTGGACCACCGCTGCTTCGCCAGCCTTGGACTGGCGGCGACTAAATGTTACACAGACATGACTGGAGTGGTTGTAAGTGTTCCTGGCACATGCCGGGCATTGAAGCAGCCATCCCTGGCGACGTTGGCCAACTTTCCACGTTGACACCCGTCCGTTAAAGAATATTTACTTTAATTTCCAGTGTTTAAGCCAAACCTATTTTAATGAACTGTACCCACTCTGCAGCTCCGCCTGGTGACCGTTTAAGCCCTGCTTCACCCACCACCCAGCCACTCGTTGCCTCAGTGGAAACCCAGGTGCCGGCCACACCTCGCAGGCGCACAAGAAGACAATCCGGTAAGTAGGGGTATCGGTACGGTTCTATTACGATCTGTCCAGGAAACAAAAGACGAGACTTGTAGAGAGAAGCCTGAGTGCCCCCTACAGGTTAGGGACACAGTCCTGCCCAAAGTAGAGGAGTTTAAGTATCTTGGGTGGGGGAAAGATGGAGCGGGGGATCGACAGACGGTGAGCTGGACGGTGCGGTGTCTGCAGTAATTAGGACGCTACATCAATCTGTCGTGGTAAAGATGGAGCTGAGCCGAAAACCGAAGCTCTCAATTTACAAGTCTACATTCCTACCCTCACCGTGGTAACCAGGATCTACGTTGCTACCCTCACCATGGTAACCAGGATCTACGTTCCTACCCTCACCATGGTAACCAGGATCTACGTTGCTACCCTCACCATGGTAACCAGGATCTACATTTCTACCCTCACCATGGTAACCAGGATCTACGTTCCTACCCTCACCATGGTAACCAGGATCTACGTTCCTACCCTCACCATGGTAACCAGGATCTACGTTTCTACCCTCACCATGGTAACCAGGATCTACGTTCCTACCCTCACCATGGTAACCAGGATCTATGTTCCTACAAGATCAACTGGAACGAGCTTGTGGATACAAGCGGCTCTGCAGGGTGGCTGGACTCTGTTAGAGATATAGGAAGTAGCTCTGAGTAGAGCTGCTACTCCTTTGGGTCTAAAGAAGCCAGAGAAGGTGGTCTGGGTATCTGTTTAGGATGCCTCCCTCACTGGTGAGGTGTTCCTTCTCACCGGGAGGAGACCAAGAGACAGACCCTGGACCTGCTGGAGAGACTATGTCTCACAGCTGGACAGGGAACACCTCAGGATCTTACCGGATGAGCTGGAGGATGCAGGAACAAAAATCTGTACTGTGATTTTTTTCTGGGCATCAGGGTTTGAGTATTTATGGGCAGCGTTGTGTTTCTCTCTCTGCAGGTGGAGCAGCTCGCAGGCCCAGTCCTGGTTCCTCTGATAACCGTTAGACTCCGGGCACCGCTGACCCGTCTCTGGGCCGGAGGTGAGGAGGTGAAGATTCGCTCTTAATGAGTTTCAGGATTTCATTGTTTTGTTTCTTTCCTCAGGTTGCTTCGCCAACACCTGGCACTGCCACGCCGCCCCAGATCGCCAACACCACCCTACCTCTGTTACCCATCAACACCTGCCCACGCCTTCTAAACACCTCACCTCACCCTCCAGCAGGTCTACCTGAACCTGCTGGTGAAAAATATGAGAATTCTGTTCTGTTGGAACAAGCTCCTCACCTCAAAGCCGAACCCTGTTCGCATGAAAGCCGAGCCCTCTCCTCGTGAAAGCCGAACCCTCTCCTCGTGAAAGCCGAACCCTCTCCCGGTGAAAGCCGAACCCTCTCCCGGTGAAAGCCGAACCCTCTCCCGGTGAAAGCCAAACCCTTTCTTGGCTCTTTTCGTTCATGTCCTGCCCGCAGCAGAGACCTGTTTAAACTTTTCAGGCTTTTTTTCTTTTTGTCTTTATAGAATTTTTAAGCCTCGTTTATTGTTTTATTTGCTTTAATTGTTTAAAGTTTTCAGAGCAAAAAAAAAAAAAAAAAAAAAGTGCATGTAAAAAAACAAAAAAAACCCAACAAAATCTTAAATAATTAAAAAAAATTTGTTTGAATAAAAATTTTTCTCATGTTTTCAGACGTAAACAAACATTGAAGTTATTCCATGACGTGTCCAGCAGGGAGCGGAAAACACACACTAATTAAACCCAGAAAAGATTAAAATAAAACTGTTTGATTTGTTTTATTTTCTTTTTAAGTTACGAAATAAAAGCTTTAAAAAAAATGGGACATTTTTTTCCTTTCGTCGTCTTCCTCTTATCAAGGTCCGGGGGCAACGGCCTAAGATGGAAAGCCCAGGGTTCTCTCACCCCGGCTGCATCCTCTCCCTCACCAGGAAGGATCCTGAGGTGTTCCCTGTCCTGCTGGGAGACATAGTCTCTCCAGCAGGTCGACGGACTGCCTCTTGGTCTCCTCCTGGTGAGACAGAACACCTCACCAGCGAGGAAGGCATCCTAACAAGATGCCCGAAGACCCGGTCTGGCTTCTCTCAACCCAGAGGAGGAGCGGCTCTTCTCAGAGCTCCTCACCATATCTCTGGTGAGAGTTCAGCCACCCTGCAGAGGAAGATCATTTAAACCACTTGTATCCGTGAGCTTATTCTTTCGGTCAACAACCACAGCTGGTTACCATGGTGAGGGTAGGAACATAGATCCTGGTTACCATGGTGAGGGTAGGAACATAGATCCTGGTTACCATGGTGAGGGTAGGAACATAGATCCTGGTTACCATGTTTTATTTAAAATTGAGTTAATGCTTTTCTTTACAGTCCAGAAAATAGAGTATCATGACAGGTGGGTGTGGGTGGAGGGCATCGGTGTGCCTACCTGTTGCCTCTCTCTTAGTCCCTCACTGGTTTTGGTTTAGGTTTTATTTCACCCTATAGTTCCCAGTTTGACCAGCAGAGAGTACCATTGCTCCCTCCATCTTTAGACCCCCACCACTTTCTTTCCAATTGTTGCTCCTCAGCGTGTCGGCACTCCGATCATCTCTCCTCCACACCTCCACATCTCCACCAGAACACAGTGTGTTTCCACGGAGCCGGACATGCTGCTCGGGTCCCACAGGGTCAAGGCTCATCTGGGGGAGACCATCCCACTCTGAGGAGGAGAAGATAACCGAGAGAGGGGGGATAACTCAGCTCCCCTCCTCGCCTCACTAAGCACCAAAACGGAAGGCTTTGGAGTATTCAATTTTTTCTTTCGTTTTATCTTTTTTCTTTTCCTCATCGCGGTCCTGGGAGGGGCTTCATCCTTCCATCTGGTCTCTCTCTCTGTTATCTGCCTCCTCATTTACTTCTCCATTTATCTGGTTTATAATTTCTTCTATTTATGAGTGAAAAAAGAGGAGTTTTTATTTGTCTGAACCATCCCTCCATCCCATCCATCCACCAGATCCTCCATCCACCCACCACCCTTCCATCCTCTTCCACCAGTCCTTTTCCTCTTCCTCTCGCTGTCTCTGAGCTCTCATGGATAATTTCTGCGGCTGGATCTCCTCCTGAATGACGTTTTTTTCCCCTTCTCCTTCTCTTCTGGTTCCTTTGCTTCTTACTGGTGCGGGACGTAAATGTTCCTCTAGGTAGGTCGCCCGTCCTGTCTGTCTGTCTGTGTGTGTGTTTTATGTGGGCACACATCCACACCCACCTCACACAGAGACAAACATCAGGGTACTCACCCTGCTTTGGTGTTTCTGAGTCGCATGCTGAGTCTTGATCCATGGCCGGTCATCAACAGGTGGTCTCGTTTAAACAGAACACCCCCCTCCTGAACGCCAACGACCCATGGAGCAACTTCTTAAACCAAAACTCTTCAAAATAAAATCCAACTTTATTATTAAACGCTTTCCTGCCAACGACGTCCCTACGATGCGTGTTCTTTACCGTACCACCGAACACCCGCCTTCTGTTCAAACACCTGCTGTCCCAAAAATTCTGTTCCGTTTTCTTCCGCTTATCCGGGGCCGAGTGCAGCTTCCGAGTGAGAGGACCAAGGCTGGAGACGGCAGCTCAGTGGTTGGAGCGGAAGTTTGCGGGTTTGCGTCCCACAGAGAGCAAGTCTAGGGTCTTTGGAGAAGACACCTAACCCCCGCTTCTCCCACCATTGGCGCTGTCGAAGGGCTGCCTGCTGCAGTGTAAGGGGTGCAGCACACAAATTTCCCCGGTGAGGGATGAATAGAGTAATTCATAGTTTTCTCTCATCCCGGCTGCATCCTCCAGTTCACACAGAAGGATCCTGAGTCGTTCCAAGATCCGGGGTCTGCCTCTTGGTCTCCTCCTGGTGGGACGTGCCCGAAACACCTCACCAGCGAGGCGCTCGGGGAGCATCCTAACCAGATGTCTGAACCACCCCACCTGATTTTTCTCGAACCGGAGGAGCCTCCTGGATGGCAGAGCTCCTCCCTCTATCTCTGAGTGAGAGCCCAGCCACCCTGCAGAGGAAGGGTAGCAACGCAGATCCTGGTTACCACGGTGAGGCTAGGAACGTAGATCCTGGTTACCATGGTGAGGGTAGGAGCGTAGATCCTGGTTACCACGGTGAAGGTAGGAACGTAGATCCTGGTTACCATGGTGAGGGTAGGAACGTAGATCCTGGTTACCATGGTGAGGGTAGGAACATAGATCCTGGTTACCATGGTGAGGGTAGGAACGTAGATCCTGGTTACCATGGTGAGGGTAGGAACGTAGATCCTGGTTACCACGGTGCGGGTAGGAGCGTAGATCCTGGTTACCATGGTGAGGGAAGGAACGTAGATCCTGGTTACCATGGTGAGGGTTGGAACGTAGATCCTGGTTACCATGGTGAGGGTAGGAACGTAGATCCTGGTTACCATGGTGAGGGTAGGAATGTAGATCCTGGTTACCATGGTGAGGGTAGGAACGTAGATCCTGGTTACCATGGTGAGGGTAGGAATGTAGATCCTGGTTACCATGGTGAGGGTAGGAACGTAGATCCTGGTTACCATGGTGAGGGTAGGAATGTAGATCCTGGTTACCATGGTGAGGGTAGGAATGTAGATCCTGGTTACCATGGTGAGGGTAGGAACGTAGATCCTGGTTACCATGGTGAGGGTAGGAACGTAGATCCTGGTTACCATGGTGAGGGTAGGAATGTAGATCCTGGTTACCATGGTGAGGGTAGGAACGTAGATCCTGGTTACCATGGTGAGGGTAGGAACGTAGATCCTGGTTACCATGGTGAGGGTAGGAATGTAGATCCTGGTTACCATGGTGAGGGTAGGAATGTAGATCCTGGTTACCATGGATCTACGGTATATGAGCGACGAGATCGCCGCTTATATCCACGATCTCGTTTTTTAGGCGTCATAATTTCCTAAAAATATTCTCATCAAACTTTTTCTGAACAAAAACCGTTCTTAAATATTTATTCATGTCGGGTCGTGGAGGTCGATTCACACACACACACACACACACACACACACACACACACACACACACACACGCACACACACACAGACAACCAATCACACATAGAGTAAATTTCTCAGCAGCCAATCAGGTGTCCCGTCTTATCAGAAAAATTTCTTATGAAACATGTTTTAACAGAAAGAAAGAAGTTTTTCCAAATATTAAGTTTTCTTAAAAACTTTCTCATCAAGCATCAAATTAAAAAATGTGCTCTTCGTGATGGCAGCAGGTCCCTGTAGCTTTAAGAGCTGATCTCCTTCATCAGCTCCTTCATGTGGAGTCTTCATGGACGTCTGGAGACGTTCAGAAGGAATGAAGACAGGATCTTACCCGGCTTCACTATGGAACTAAAGATGGTGGACTGCTGGTGTTGTTCCACCACAGTGGAGGATCAACATGTGGAGCTTTTAGTGACAGTTTAACATCTTAATATGAGTCACTGGAGCTGAAAAACATTGTTACCACGGTAACATATTCCAACAGCTGTTCCACCAGGCTGCTGCTGCAGCTCCACCCAACTTGGCACCCTCTAGCAGCTCATCCAAAGCTGTTTGGAGCTCTCCGGACACTGTGATTTAAAAAGTATCACAATGAGGCTTTTATTCTCCGTCAAATCTCTGAGATTTGACGGAGAAACTGTGACGAGTGTTTTACTAAAGTTTTATGTCTAAAAAACCAAAGGTTAGTTTCAGTTTGTGCTGCATTACATAGACCGCAGCAGGCTGCCATGATGGCACCAATGGTGAGAGAACCAGGGGGTTTGGTGTCTTCTCCAAGGACCCTAGACCTGGTGAACGTCCGGTCTGAGGGCGAACGCTCTGCCACTGAGATTCTACCTGAAAAGTAACTTTTAATATTTACATTTAACACCAACAAAAACAGGGCAGCACGGTGGCGCAGCGGGTAGCACAGTGGGTAGAACAGTGGGTAGCACAGGTGGGGACAAGGCTTGGAACACTGTCATTTCTGTGTGGAGTTTGCATGTTCTCCCCAGTGTATGTGTGGTTTTCCTCCCACCCTCCAAAGACATGCATGTTAGGTTGATTGGACGGTGCCAAATTGCCCCTAGGAATGAGAGTGTGTGTGGCCCTGCGACAGACTGGCGACCTGTTTGGGGTGTACCCTGCCCCTCGCCTTGAATCAGCCAGGATGACCAGTTGAGAAGGTGACTGAGCAACATAAACAGCACTGGTCCTTTAGGTTCAAGAAGAAGCAAAGCTGGTAGATGCCCTGTCTGCCCTGCTGAGCCCGGGTGGAGCCGCCGCGGGTGTAGATCTTGGCGGTTGTAGTAAATATTCAAAGGAGATCTTTGAAGGTGGAAGTGGAAACGGGTTCCACGTGAACAGCAGTAGAACATGGGTCAGACGGTCCTATGTGTCAGACTTACACACACACACTTACACACACACACTCCATCTCAGAACGACATAGTTTTGTTTAGTTTTTTAATATAAAGGGAAAAAGAAAAAAAAAAAAAACAACCAACCAAGAAGCTACAACAAACTTATTTACCAATAAACGTCATGAACAATTAAAAAAAAGAGCGGCCATGCTGATTGGTCTAGAGACAGTGTGGTGAGAGCGGCCATGCTGATTGGTCTAGAGACAGTGTGGTGAGAGCGGCCATGCTGATTGGTCTAGAGACAGTGTGGTGAGAGCGGCCATGCTGATTGGTCTAGAGACAGTGTGGTGAGAGCGGCCATGCTGATTGGTCTAGAGACAGAGTGGTGAGAGCGGCCACGCTGATTGGTCTAGAGGCAGTGTGGTGAGAGCGGCCATGCTGATTGGTCTAGAGACAGTGTGGTGAGAGCGGCCATGCTGATTGGTCTAGAGACAGTGTGGTGAGAGCGGCCATGCTGATTGGTCTAGAGACAGTGTCACTGATTCAAAGACAGGAAACAGAGATGTTTGTAGCAGAGATGAAGATGCTGAGGATCTCTCTGGGAGTGACCAGGATGGACAGGATCAGAGAAACAGCACATGTTAGAGGTTTTAAAGTCAGAGAGGTCAGACTGAGATGGTTTGGACATGTGCAGAGGAGAGAGAGAGAGTACATCAGAAGAAGGATGCTGGGTTTGGAACCACCAGGAAAGAGGACTAGAGGAAGACCAAAGAGGAGGTTCATGGATACAGTGAAGGAAGACATGAAGATAGTTGGTGAGTCAGACAAACAGGGACTATCTGTCTGACTGAGGGTAGGACACGTGTCCACATGTCCCTGGGACACGCTGGACGTCCTCACGCTCAGACCCGAACACGTCCTGGAGAAATTTAAACCTCTGAAAATTGATTTTGCATAAAAATCCATCCAGATTCCTGATGTTTTGATTTAAATCAAACAGACATTTTTCAGCCTGAAGGTTGTTCTGAGTTTTTTATTTTCCATGTAAATGTGTCGGTTTTGACGTTTCTGTGAAGAAGGAAACATCTGCTGCATCATGTGGGCACGTGTGTACTGAAGAACAGTTCACACACGTTCACACACGTTCACACACGTTCACACACGTTCACACACGTTCACACAGGCTGTTCGAACCGACACGAACAGCTTCCTAAACATTTCTGTTCCAGCTGTTTGTTGTAAATAATGTTTGTTTGTTTCAGACGGACGAAAGCTGCTCATCATGAGAGGCTAAAACAACCAAAACAAACAGAAACCCGAAGAACGAAGACCCGACTGCTGCTCATCCCCGTCACCACGGCAACCACACCTTCAGGTGTTCGGATGGAAAGAGACGAATAGAAACATCTTTTAAACCAGTTTGGATCTGGTTTCAGTCTGCCGGGCCACCTCTTCGTCTGACCACACCCCTCCATCCGAGGATATGAGAGGAGGAGTCGATGCCCAGACCGCTCCACCATGCCAGTTCTGATAAACAGAGAGGACATCCGGCCTCGCCATGTTAAAGGTAGAAACACATTCACTTTAAAATGCTGAAAGTCTGTATTGGGGTTTACGTTGCATTCCATTGGCTTATCCGGGGCTGGGTCGCTGGGGTAACAGCCTCAGACGGAAAGCCCAGGTTTCTCTCATCTCGAGCCTCCCGCTCACTCAGGAGGATCCCGAGGTGTTCCCTGTCCACCTGTGAGACATAGTCTCTCCTCTGGGTCTCCTCCTGGTTGGATGTGCCTGAAACACCTCACCAGCCAGGCGCTCAGGAGGCATCCTAACCCGATGCTTCTATCGACCCGGGGATCTGTCGAGATGTGAGGTTCTAGGCTTCTGCACATGCCCATGATGCGTCAAAACTTTGTCCCCCGTTCACGCAATCATGACACAATCCATGTTGAACTGAGCTTCTGTTTAGAATGGGGGTTAGAGGGTTAGGGTCAGAGTGATCACAGAGGGAAATGTAAATAAATATGTGTAAGTGAAACGTTTACAATAAGGGCGTACAACAGAGTAGGGCGGAGTTTGGTTGCATCATGGGGTTGCAGAAAAGCGCCAAACCTCTCACCACGACGAGACATCACAACTTGACAGAAAACCAGAGGAGCAACGGCCCTGGTTGCTCCAGGGTAACGATCCTGGTTACCATGGTGAGAGTAGGAACCTAGATCCTGGTTACCATGGTGAGGGTAGGAAAGTAGATCCTGGTTACCATGGTGAGGGTAGGAACATAGATCCTGGTTACCATGGTGAGGGTAGGAACGTAGATCCTGGTTACCATGGTGAGGGTAGGAACATAGATCCTGGTTACCATGGTGAGGGTAGGAACGTAGATCCTGGTTACCATGGTGAGGGTAGGAACATAGATCCTGGTTACCATGGTGAGGGTAGGAAAGTAGATCCTGGTTACCATGGTGAGGGTAGGAACATAGATCCTGGTTACCATGGTGAGGGTAGGAACATAGATCCTGGTTACCATGGTGAGGGTAGGAACGTAGATCCTGGTTACCATGGTGAGGGTAGGAACGTAGATCCTGGTTACCATGGTGAGTGTAGGAATGTAGATCCTGGTTACCATAGTGAGGGTAGGAACGTAGATCCTGGTTACCATGGTGAGTGTAGGAATGTAGATCCTGGTTACCATGGTGAGTGTAGGTATGTAGATCCTGGTTACCATGGTAACTTCAGACTTACTAAGGATTGGTTTCCTGTTTTCTGAACCACTCTGGGTTTCGTTTCTGTCGTGGAAAGCATGAAAAGAGCAGCCGTGAGACGAACGTCAGCGCACGAGTGCAGGTGACCGAGCAGCTGAGAGAAGACTGTTTATTCTGCTCAAATACACACATTATCTAGTGGGTGAAAAGGACAAGAGCAGCATGATGTAAGACCCTCATCCTGCCTGAATGAGCGCTGAAGCACTCTGGATCTGGAGAAGGTTGAACAGGATGGATTCAAACCAACACCAGGACAAATGGAAAGGCATGATAGTAAACAGACTCCACTTATACACCACTTCTCTACCTGCGTTGGCACTCAAAGAGCTTTACATTGTAACTCACACTGCCCACTGAGCCATCCTTCCTCCAAATGCCTGCTGAGTAAACCGGTTCCCAGGATCAGCCTTCAGTCAGCAGGATCTCAGTTCCTCACATAAGATGTTTTTGATTCACGCTGGTATGGCCTGTCACCATGGTAACCAGGATCTATGTTCCTACCCTCACCATGGTAACCAGGATCTATGTTCCTACCCTCACCATGGTAACCAGGATCTACGTTCCTACCATGATAATCAGTGTGGGTGGTGAATGAACGAAGATTGTGAATACAAGCGGCTGAAATAATCTTCCTCTGCAGGGTGGCTGGAGTCATCCCTCCTCCCTCCTAGCTGGGAGGAGCTACGAGTAGAGCTGTTACAAAGGTGAGGGTATGAACAGAGATCCTGGTTACCATGGTGAGGGTATGAACAGAGATCCTGGTTACCATGGTGAGGGTAGGAATGTAGATCCCGGTTACCATGGTGAGGGTAGGAACGTAGATCCTGGTGACCATGGTGAGGGTAGGAACGTAGATCCTGGTTACCATGGTGAGGGTAGGAACGTAGATCCTGGATACCATGGTGAGGGTAGGAACGTAGATCCTGGTTACCATGGGGAGGGTAGGAACGTAGATCCTGGTTACCATGGGGAGGGTAGGAACATAGATCCTGGTTACCATGGTGAGGGTAGGAACGTAGATCCTGGTTACCATGGGGAGGGTAGGAACGTAGATCCTGGTTACCATGGGGAGGGTAGGAACGTAGATCCTGGTTACCATGGTGAGGGTAGGAACGTAGATCCTGGTTACCATGGTGAGGGTAGGAACGTAGATCGACTATCATATAACAAACTTGTTACATAATGAAATCATGTCATCATATCTACAGTCCTTTTCACACCCGTCGATGTTGTTAAAGAGTAGATTTTTTGTGTAAAACCCAAGAAACGTGAGTGAAATGAGATGTTCTGTCATGTTGTTGGTTCTCTGCGGTAGAAGCAGAGGTTTCTGGTTTGAACATCTGGTTGGTGGGGTGAAAAGCTGTTCCAAACAGGTGATAATCAGCTCGCCAGATGTCTGCAGATGCCCGGTTTATTCAGGTGTGATGGTGGCTTTATTAATCATTACCTCCTCTGACATGTTGGTGTGATTACTTAGAGCCAGCCAAACATCTGAGGCCTCGTGCCTACAGGTAAACATGTTCATAGGACTGTTTCCTGTCCTAATGAGGGCGCAGAAAGAGGAGGAAGACCCAAATGGAGGACAACAAACATGGTTTATTTAAGTATGCCAGTCCACATGGGTTAGAGGAATGTCTTGAGGTTATTGTTCACAACCATCTCTTGGTCGGGCAGCCAGGAAGACCTGCCTGGCACGAAGGATCACCCGACCCTGAAGGGAGGGCAGACTGCCTTTATAAAGGCTGCCCAGAAGACTTCCTGGCTGTGTTTTCCGGGCAGCTGCTCAAACACCGACAGGTGTCTCAAATCAGGCAGTTGAGAGAAGGTCTAGGGGTGGTGGGTGAGGGAGCCATGACAGTATCTCTCCACTCCCTCAACGACCACCTCTAGGTGGTCAAGGATCCATGAGCAGACTTGACAAGGCATGGCTTGACATGGCATGGCGCGGCAGTACTCTTGGCGACCTGTATCCGTTCGATCCGCTCAGGGTCGGGTAATTCTGTCACAACGTGGGTGCAGAAGGAGGAGGAGGACCCAAACACAGGACAACAAACATGATGTATTTAAGTATGCCAGTCCAGTAAAGCTGAAAAGGAAAAACACATGGTTCAGTGGCATGGCAAGTGGCAAAGTTTAAAGTGATCTCTTGGTCGGGCAGCCAGGAAGACCTGGCAGATGAGGGAAGGCCCTCGGCTCTCTCCGGTGGAGGAGCATGAACTGGATCTCCTGGCGTAATGAGGCCAGACTGAAATAACTGACCTGATTGGTTGACGTTGAATGATGTTTGAATTAAAGGAGCCAATAAGCTCCGACTGCTTCTTAAAACGTGCTGCGTTTCTGATACTAGCAAAAAACGTCAATTAATCTGATTAATTCTGATTTATTGATCTGTTCCGTCGTCTTCTGCTTATCCGAGGGCCAGGTCGTGGGGTAACAGCCTTAGACGGGAGGCCCGGGCTTGTCTCACCCCGGCTGCATCCTTCAGCTCAGCCAGAAGGATCCCAAGTCGTTCCCTGGCCAGCCGTGAGACATAGACTCTCCAGCAGATCCGGGATCTGCCTCTTGGTCTCGTCCTGGTGAGACGTGCCCGAAACACATCACCAGCGAGGAGCTCGGGGGGCATCCCAACAAGATGCCCGAACCACCCCATCTGGCTCCTCTAGGCCTATAGGAGGAGCGGCACCGAGCTCCTCCCGGATGGCAGAGCTCTTCACCCAATCTCTAAGAGAGAGCCCAGTAACCCTCCAGAGGAAGCTCTTTTCGGCAGCTTGTATCCGTGGTCTCATTCTTTCGGTCACCACCCACAGCTGGTTACCATGGTGAGGGTAGAAACGTAGATCCTGGTTACCATGGTGAGGGTAGGAACGTAGATCCTGGTTACCATGGTGAGGGTAGGAACGTAGATCCTGGTTACCATGGTGAGGGTAGGAACGTAGATCCTGGTTACCATGGTGAGGGTAGGAACGTAGATCCTAGTTACCATGGTGAGGGTAGGAACGTAGATCCTGGTTACCATGGTTAGGGTAGGAACGTAGATCCTGGTTACCATGGTGAGGGTAGGAACGTAGATCCTGGTTACCATGGTGAGGGTAGGAACGTAGATCCTGGTTACCATGGTGAGGGTAGGAACATAGATCCTGGTTACCATGATTAGGGTAGGAACGTACATCCTGGGTACCATGGTGAGGGTAGGAACGTAGATCCTGGTTACCATGGTTAGGGTAGGAACGTAGATCCTGGGTACCATGGTGAGGGTAGGAACGTAGATCCTGGTTACCATGATTAGGGTAGGAACGTACATCCTGGGTACCATGGTGAGGGTAGGAGCGTAGATCCTGGTTACCATGATTAGGGTAGGAACGTACATCCTGGGTACCATGGTGAGGGTAGGAACGTAGATCCTGGTTACCATGATTAGGGTAGGAACGTACATCCTGGGTACCATGGTGAGGGTAGGAACGTAGATCCTGGTTACCATGGTTAGGGTAGGAACGTAGATCCTGGTTACCATGGTGAGGGTAGGAACGTAGATCCTGGTTACCATGGTGAGGGTAGGAACGTAGATCCTGGTTACCATGGTGAGGGTAGGAACGTAGATCCTGGTTATCATGGTGAGGGTAAATAAACCAGGATCAATAACCCCTGTTTGGTGTGTGTAGTATTTAATGGCTTCCAGAGCAGGTGTTGTTTTTAGACGAGATGTCAGCAGTAAGTCACCTGTTGGCGGCCGCCCACAGAACGAGGTCCTCCACGGACGCGCCTGTCAGATTAACTTATCTATAATTCCCTTCAAATGTTTAGAGTACAACCCACAGCTCTGAGTCTGCAGGGAGCCTGATAATAGTGGCCTACGTAGGCTCTCCTCACGGCTCCTCCACTTGTGCTCGTTAGTAGAACAAGTTTATTAATGAAAGTACCCGCTCTACTGTCCGTGAACCGGTGTGAGCCGGCTGGTACCAGTCAGCTCACATGAATCCAGATAGGTGATGGATGTAAAGGATACGGTGTCATGAGGTGAAGGTGGATGTGTAAGACTCAGATGTAGAATTAGGGCCAGATTAGGAGAGAAGAAACGTTCCAGAAGAGAGGAGGATCATGACGGAATCCCCCCTCAAGGGACGGATTCCTGACGTCCCAACAGAAATAATATATTCCCAGGGTGGGCAGAGGGTGTTAGCAGCTGGCCAGCGGATCACGGCAACAGTGGAGGAGAGGTGCCCGGGACTCGTTCAGGGGCAGGAACATGGAGGAGAGAAACCCGGTTCTGAGACCCTCTCAGAGTCTGGGGAAGCAGGAGGGTGGGTGGCGTCTTGTTAAGAGTGTATTCTGCCTCACACCTGAAATCAGATGGGATTTGTCACCATCTCTCTTGCTTGTAATCAGATTACTGTTCCGTTCCGTCATCTTCCATTTACCATGGGGGCAACAGCCTCAGACGGGAAGCCCGGGCTTCTCTCACCCCAGCTGCATCCTCCAGCTCACCCTGGAGCGTACCTGAGGTGTTCCCCAGCAATAATGTGAGACATAGTCTCTCCAGCGGGTACGGGGTCTGCCTCTTGGTCTCCTCCTGGTGGGACGTGTCCGAAATACCTCACTAGCGAGGTGCTCGATAAGCATCTTAACCAGATGGCCAAACCACCCCATCTGGCTTCTCTCGACCTGGAGGAGGAGCAGCTCGAAACCGAGCTCCTCCCGAATGGCGGAGCTCCTCTCCCGATTTCTGAGTGAGAGCCCCAGCCACCCTGTGGAGTAAGCTCATTTCAGCCACTTGTATCCACAATCTCATTCTTTCAGTCACCACCCACAGCTGGTGACCATGGTGAGGGTAGGAACATAGGTCCTGGTTACCATGGTGAGGGTAGGAACATAGATCCTGGTTACCATGGTGAGGGTAGGAACGTAGATACTGGTTACCATGGTGAGGGTAGGAACGTAGATCCTGGTTACCATGGTGAGGGTAGAAACGTAGATCCTGGTTACCATGGTGAGGGTAGGAACGTAGATCCTGGTTACCATGGTGAGGATAGGACCGTAGATCCTGGTTACCATGGTGAGGGTAGGAACGTAGATCCTGGTTACCATGGTGAGGATAGGAACGTAGATCCTGGTTACCATGGTGAGGGTAGGAACGTAGATCCTGGTTACCATGGTGAGGGTCAGAACGTAGATACTGGTTACCATGGGCAATGTAGGAGCGTAGATCCTGGTTACCATGGTGAGGGTAGGAACGTAGATCCTTGTTACCATGGTGAGGGTAGGAACGTAGATCCTGGTTACCATTGTGAGGGTAGGAATGTAGATCCTGGTTACCATGGTGAGGGTAGGAACGTAGATCCTGGTTACCATGGTGAGGGTAGGAACGTAGATCCTGGTTACCATGGTGAGGGTAGGAATGTAGATCCTGGTTACCATGGTGAGGGTAGGAACGTAGATCCTGGTTACCATTGTGAGGGTAGGAACGTAGATTCTGACCAGATGCCCGAACCACCCCATCTGGCCTCTCTTGACCTGCAGGAGGAGCGACACTGAGCTCTTCCCGGTTAGCAGAACTCTATTGGTTCAGATATGGTGTTTTTTTTTCTGAACGCTGCCAGTAAGATGCCAGTTTTTTTTTATTTGCCCGTATCTATTTTTAATGCCAGTTCTCTCCTCCGCTTCGCGGTGCCATGACAACCACCCCAAATCATCACCTGCTTGTTTTTTAAATATCTCCATCACTGAGTCGACGTGGATCAGTGTAACCCGCTCGGTATTAAGAAGTAGGAGTTGGTGCATCTCCACGTCCATCAGGGCGCTGTGGGGCGGTGTTACCATGGTAACCCAGCCCGGCTCCTTCTGTCACACTTTTAAATTCTTCTTCTCTGATCCATCAGCTCGCTCCTATTAACCACCCCTCTTTTCTTCCCTGGTTTTCCAACCTTAGCTCTTCTTTTATCCTTTCATGCTCGTCATGTTTTCTTTCATCTCTCCCCCCTCCCTCCCCGGCTCCCCCCCTCGCCTCCTCCTCTGGGTTTCTTCTTCCAGTTTCTTCTTCCACCTCCATCTCTTTTGTGTTTGTCTCTATTTATTCTCCGTTTCTCTCTCGGCTGCTTTCCTCCCACTCGCTTCCTCCTTCTCCTCTCCTTCCCTCGGCTTTGTCGTCCTCGTGAAGGATTCGGCTCGTTTACAATTAGCATGTGCACCTGTTATTAAGGCTGACGAGCGGCCGGTAATTAGGCCTTTCAGACTCCTCCACTTTTTAAATCAGATCTGGTTGCTTTCGGCTGCGCAGTTTTGGGTTTTTATGTTTTGAATGAATCGATTTCACGTCATAAAAATAAACTTTTCTGTCTGAATGTTTTTCACATTAAAAACATTCCTGAAGGTTTTTTTTTTTTTTATTTTAGACATGTTTGAGTGATTCCATTTGGACGTCACGTTGTTCTTGGTCATGGATTTTGTTCTCTGCCATGTCCAGTGTTACTCTGTTCTGTTCTCTTCTGCTTGTCCAAGCCGGGTCTCAGGGGCATTCTCCCACTCCGGCTGCATCCTCCTGCTCACCCAGAAGGATCCTGAGTCGTTCCCCAGCCAGCTGTGAGACATAGTCTCTCCAGCATGTCCGGGGTCTGCCTCTTGGTCTCCTCCATGTGGGACGTGTCTGAAACACCTCACTAGCGAGGCGCTCGAGAGAAATCCTAGCCATCTGGCTTCTCTTGACCCTGAGGAGCAACAGTTCTATCCCAAGCTCTTCCAGATAGCAGAGCTCCTCCCGGTGTCTCTGAGCGAGAGCCCAGCCACCCTGCGGAGGAAGATTTCAGCTGCTTGTATCCCTGATCTTGTTCTTTCGGACATGCCCATGCTGGTTACCGTGGTGAGGGTAGGAACGTAGATCCTGGTTACCATGGTGAGGGTAGGAACAAAGATCCTGGTTACCATGGTGAGGGTAGGAACGTATATCCTGGTTACCATGGTGAGGGTAGGAACGTAGATCCTGGTTATCATGGTGAGGGTGGGAACATAGATCCTGGTTACCATGGTGAGGATAGGAACTTAGATCCTGGTTACCATGGTGAGGGTAGGAACGTAGATCCTGGTTACCATGGTGAGGATAGGAACTTAGATCCTGGTTACCATGGTGAGGGTAGGAACATAGATCCTGGTTACCATGGTGAGGGTAGGAACGTAGATCCTGGTTACCATGGTGAGGGTAGGAACATAGATCCTCGTTACCATGGTGAGGGTAGGAACGTAGATCCTGGTTACCATGGTGAGGGTAGGAACGTAGATCCTGGTAACCATGGTGAGGGTGACCAGACCCGACCCACTACCTCCTCTCATACCCCGTGGATGGGTACGGAGTCTTTAGAGATGCGTGTTTTGTAAAACAATCTTTTTGGATTTTTTTTTTTAACACATGCTATGAGATGAGAGCATTCCTCCCCCCACCCACCTTCCTCCAGGCCCCCCTCTTCAGGATTTTTATGTATATATTCTGTCCCCGTCAACCAAGGGATTATTTTCTCTCCCTCTGCGTGTCTTCCACCGTACCCGTCCTCCTTCGTCTCTGCTCTCCTGGTAGTATGCCTGGTAGAGGAGCTGTAGATACCAGCTGATGGGTCAGCAGGAGGCTGTATTTACAGAGGATGGGTTGTAGAAGCGGGTGAGGGTGTAGGAGGGGAGGGATCACTCTGACTGAGGAATCGAGCCTGCACACATGATGGCAAATGATCACCTGGGCATCAATGCCATACTCGTATGGCAGCAGGTCTGTAACGCTCGAGTTTTTTTCTATTGGACTGCCACCTTATGATGGTGGAGGTGTTCGCGTGCCCCAGTGATCCCAGGAGCCATGTTGTCCAGGGCTTAATGCCGCTGGTAGGGTCACCCAAGGCAAACAGGTCCTAGGTGAGGGGGCAAACAAAGCGTGGGTCAAACACCCCAAGAAGAGATCAAGCATGGCCAAGTTGCCCTTGCCCAAATGCAAGTCGCCCAAACCCCCCTTAGAGCCAGGCCCGAGGGTGGGGTATGAGACCGAGCGCCTGGTGGCCAGGCTTTTACCCATGTGCTCAGCCCGAACAGGGGACTCACCACCTGTAGAAGGGGTGAAGGAGGAGATGGGTGGCAGCCAACGACAAGGACCCTGGCTATGTCGGTGTAGGTGTTTCGGGTACGTCCCACCGAGAGGAGACCAAGAGGCAGACCCCGGACCCGCTGGAGAGACTATGTCTCACAGCTGGCTGGGGAACGACTCAGGATCCTTCTGGGTGAGATGGATGATGCAGCTGGAGTGAGCGAAGTCTGGGCATCCCGTCTGAGGGTGTTGCCCCTGTGACCCGGCCCATGAGCGGAAGACGACGGAATGGAACAGAACTGAGTTTTTAGAGGCGGTCTCCTTCATCAGTGAGGGATGTGGGGTCGTGTGGAGATGATCCATGCTGGAGTGAATCAGAAAGCTTCTGCCATGTGGTGGAACAACACCAGCAGTCCACCATCTTTAGTTCCCGGGTATGTTCAGACAGGAATCACTGTCTTCATTCCCTCTGATTCCCTCCAGCGCGTCCCGGTTCCGCTCCTCTGATGATTAACTGTGTGTGAACCTCTTCAGAGAGCATCGCGGAGACGCTCGGACTGTAAATTAAAACGGTGATTTCAGTTCTTTTTGGGTTCTTTTTTAAAGCTTGAAAAGCTGGAATAACAGAGTAGAATATTTAGGGATGTTGTGCGGTTGCTTAGCAACAGTGCACATTTCACACAAGCTCTTTCATTTATCAGGCAGCGGGCTGAAGCTGTGACGTCCGCGCACCCACCCAGAGCGGCTTACTCCATGAAATAGAAGCTCGGTGGCAAAAAAAACTCTGCCATCAAGAGTTCTTTTCGAAAGTCTAGTACCAGTATTGTTTCTGGTGAACGTATGGAAGAAGTCGGACATCCGGGAACTTTGGTCATGGACAGCTTATGTGCGTGAGCCTCAAAACAAAGCGTGACCAATCAGTACAGGGGTGTATTCCTTTGGTAATTCCTCTTCATACTGATACATAACACGAGGTGGTAACACACGGAAGACGCACAATTTACCAGCTGCTTTTTCATGTTTTCGCGGGAGTTGTCCATTGGCGGATGTGACGTCATAACCCCGCCTCCTTTTGGTCCCGCCTCTAAATCTCCCTCTTTGTGAAGCCAAAATCTTGGCATCGCTGTAAAGCTCACATTGATAACAATTCCAGGCCGGGTCACGGTGCCAACAGCTTCAGATGTTGAGCCCAGGCTTCTCTCACCCTGGCTGCATCCTCCAGCTCACCCAGGAGGGTCTGCCTCTTGGTCTCCTCCTGGTGGGAGGTCCTGGCTCGTAGCCTCCTCATCAGCGAGGCATTCTGGCTTCTAACGACCTGGAGGAGGAACGGCTCTGCTCAGAGCTCCTCCCTCGATCTCTGAGTGAGAGCCCAGCCACCCTGCAGAGGAAGACCATTTCAGTCGCTTGTATTTGTGATCTCGTTCTTTTAGTCAGCACTCACAGCTGGTTACCATGGTGAGGGTAGGAACGTAGATCCTGGTTACCATGGTGAGGGTAGGAATGTAGATCCTGGTTACCATGGTGAGGGTGGGAACATAGATCCTGGTTACCATGGTGAGGGTAGGAACTTAGATCCTGGTTACCATGGTGAGGGTGGGAACGTAGATCCTGGTTACCATGGTGAGGCCTTGGTTTCGACTTATTTTGTCAGAAATGCCCATTTTCCTGCCAGCGGGTGTAGATTTGCACCCTAAACAGGTCTCCAGTCTGTCTATGAACCAATTACAGGGATCTACAACCAGTCACGTTCACACACACACACACACACACACACACACACACACACACACACACACACACACACACGCACGGCCATCTTGATGGCGGTACTAATTAACCGTCCTTCAGGTCTTTCTTTTCCTCTCAGAGATGTTTGGGTTTCTCCTCTCAGTCCTGAATGAGTGTGTGTGTCTGGAGGGAAGCGGAGAGCAGTGTGAGAGTCACGGAGTGTCTAACGGTCACTTAGTGTGGCAGCGAGAAGCTGTGAAGCTGTCAATCTGTCAGAAAGCAGCCAGTGTTACCCTGCTCGTTGTGGGGAGTCAGTCCACAGACTGATGGACCTAACGAAGCATCCATCAAATTATCCTCCAGAACAGACCGCCGTCCTGGAGGAACGTTTCATTCTGATTGGTTGTTTTCAGATAATCTACACCTATGAAAGATGTTTTGGTTAAATAATAACGTCCTTTAAACGCCATAAGAGGTAACTCGATCCATCCAGCTGTTTCAGTCACTCGGTCTGACCTCACACTGGTGGGCTCTGATTGGTCCAGCTTGCTATGAGTACTCATTCATTTATTTTGATGGGGACTGGCCCTCTGCCCTAATCCTGCACACCTAGTCTTATATCCCTGATGTCTACACCTGTGTCTTGTCCTCCCCTGGGTTATTTAATCCCTGTGTCAGATCACTGCTCTCATGCGATGGTGCTCCTCCATGTCTGGTTCTCCACTCCTGTAATAAGCTGATTCAAACTGGCTGTGCATCTGGGTCCTACCTCACCACCTTCACCACCTTCATGACATGGACAGTCAGTGGATGAACAGAATGCCCCCCTCGCTGGTGAGAGGTTCTGTCCCACCAGGAGAAAACCCAGACCAATAACTGCTGGAGAGACCGAGTCTCACAGCTGGTCAGGGAACACCTCGGGATCCTCTTTGGTGAGCTGGATGAGAGTGAGACATGTCTAGGCTCCTTACTGACACCCTGCGACCCGATCCGAAACAAATGGAAGGGACTGTAAGAAAGATTTTCAACGACTAAACGAACTGCTTTAGTCGACCAAATCAGTAGCTTTTAAAGTAGGAGTTACCCGGTACGGACAAACTTCTTAATGAGAACACAGACAGTAACAGTTTGGTACTTCGTTATGCCATTTTGTTACTGGATCCATCAGACTGTCTCCATGGAAACAGTCTGACCTGCAGCATTGGGGTTCTCTCTCTCCACGGTGGGTGGGTTCTTTTTTTTTAACCAATCGTTCCTTTCTGGTTGGGACTGGATATGACGTACTGTATGTAATGCAAACACTGTCTTTAAATTCTCAATCTGATGGACTGTATAGCATGGTTGATCTAAAGAACTACAAATATGGAGGACAGACGCTTGAATTCATGTCATGCTTTAATCTCTGTTCTCTGATTGGGCAGAACATACCTCCATACACACCTCCATACACAACTCCACCCTCCAACTGTTATCCTTCTAAAACATTTTTTCTGTTTCTAATGATGCCCACTTTAGTGCCATGGATGGTGGTGGGTGAAGTAGGACCCAGAAGCACTGCCAGGTTTAACTAGTTTATTGGAGGAAGAGCAGAACCAGAAAGAACTCTGTAAGATGGCCAGAGGGAGACCTCAGCTGGACGTCGAGGGGACCAGAGGGATGGAGCTAGGTGATGGGGGAACAGGAGCTGCTGGACGAGAGGAGTGTAGCAGCTCCTCTCGTCCGGGCGTAGTCGGTCGGTTGGACAATGAGGGATCAGCGTAGGAGCTTGATGGGACGATAGAAGACCAGGCATAGGAGCTTGACTGGACGATGAGGGAGCAGGCAGTGAGCTTGGCAAGATGAGTGACCAGAGACACCAGAAGGTTGGAGCTCAGGCTGAATTATGAGGGACCAGAAGGGAGAGCTCACCAGGAGGGCAGGGTACACCTGAAGCCAGGGGGTACGAGCTCAGCAGGACGATCAGTAACCTTCTGCTTTAACCTTCCTCTCTCTCCAGGGTTGGTGTCTACATTCCTCTACGATGCTGCTCAACCTCCCCCCCTCTCATCGCCAGGACGACCGCTTGGTATCCACCCCTCCCCGAGTCGCCCCTGTGTTCCTCTCCCTCCTTCTCTTTTCCATTCTCCTCCTTCCCGTCTGCGAGTCCCGAAGAGGAGGAGGTCCAGGAACAATGCCAGGAGGAATCCCAGGAGGATCGGGAGGTCAGAGAGGGGGCACCAACCAGAGGGGAGTGGTCATACCGCCCCAGTACTCTCCTGGGGTGCAGGTTCTTCCTCCCATCAGCCCCAAACTGATCAGCTCCCTCAGCATCTCCGTCATCCTGGTGGGAAACTCCAGTGAGGTGACGCTGGGAGCCGGGCTGGAAAAAGAGGACTTCCTCCACATCCCTTACCCCCCTAAAGTAGAGGTGGTCACCATGAACGAGACCGACCCCAAGAGCATCATCAACCGGATCTGCCTGCAGATGAGCAGGAACTCGCTGCAGGGCGTGGTGTTCGGTGACGATACGGACCAGGAGGCCATCGCTCAGATCCTGGACTTCATCTCTGCTCAGACTCACATTCCCATCCTGGGAATCAGAGGAGGGTCGTCCATGGTGATGGCAGCTAAGGTAAGAACATGCAACCCTCTTTTTACCCACATACGTACCACACAGAATGCCCTGTTTGAACTTTTTAATCTTCTTTACTTGGCACATCTTTCACTTCCGTACCATTGATTGATTCTCTGTCCGCTGCTCTGATGCCTCGTTCTGCTGGGTGACTGAACTCTGACTCATAACGGAGACATTTGAGGTTGTAAATAATAATAATATATTTTATTTGCGCTTGGCCTGGAAGGCTCTGCCCCCCATTGTGGTCAGCCTGGTCCTGGGCTGGTGAAGGCAGTGGGTGGTCAGCCTGGTCCTGGGCTGGTGGAAGCAGTGGGTGGTCAGCCTGGTCCTGGGCTGGTGGAAGCAGCGGGTGGTCAGCCTGGTCCTGCGCTGGTGAAGGCAGTGGGTGGTCAGCCTGGTCCTGGGCTGGTGAAGGCAGTGGGTGGTCAGCCTGGTCCTGGGCTGGTGGAAGCAGTGGGTGGTCAGCCTGGTCCTGGGCTGGTGAAGGCAGTGGGTGGTCAGCCTGGTCCTGGGCTGGCGGAGGCAGTGGGTGGACAGCCTGGTCCTGAGCTGGTGGAGGCAGTGGGTGGTCAGCCTGGTCCTGGGCTGGTGGAGGCAGTGGGTGGACGGCCTGGAAGGCTCTGTCCTCCATTGTGGTCAGCCTGGTCCTGGGCTGGTGGAGGCAGTGAGTGGACAGTCTGGTCCTGGGCTGGTGGAGGCAGTGGGTGGACAGCCTGGTCCTGGGCTGGTGGAGGCAGTGGGTGGACAGCCTGGAAGGCTCTGTCCTCCATTGTGGTCAGCCTGGTCCTGGGCTGGTGGAGGCAGTGGGTGGTCAGCCTGGTCCTGGGCTGGTGGAGGCAGTGAGTGGTCAGCCTGGTCCTGGGCTGGTGGAGGCAGTGAGTGGTCAGCCTGGTCCTGGGCTGGTGGAGGCAGTGGGTGGTCAGCCTGGTCCTGGGCTGGTGGAGGCAGTGGGTGGTCAGCCTGGTCCTGGGCTGGTGGAGGCAGTGGGTGGAATTAGAGCAAAGGTGCCTTGTGTTGATAAGTGGGTAGAGGAGCTCAGTGAGGTAAGTTGGGCACATTGGTAGGACACATTGGTAGGTCAGGAGGCAGATTGAAACGGATGGGAAGCCAGTGAAGTGATTTGAGAACAGGGGTGATGTGGTCAAATTTTCGCCTCCTCAGCAGGACCCTGGCATCTCGTTAGAACCCTGGCAGCGCAGTTTTGGATGTGCTGAAGCTTCTCGAGGCTGCTGCCAGGAGTACCAACGAGGAGGGCATTACAGTAGTCGAGTCTGGAGGAGATAAAGGCATGGATCAGTTTTTCAGCTGCGGCCTGGGTGACTGAGGGGCGGAGCCTGGCAATGTTTCTGAGATGTAAGAAAGAAACTTTGCAGAGGTGACGTACATGCTGGTCAAACGTAAGATTGCAGTCGATTTTTACACCGAGGTTTGTTACAGAGGAGGAACGTGGAATGTCGTGACCAGAAACCAGAAGGATGTTTTGATCTGGTGAGGTGTACCGATTAAGATGGCTGGTGTTGAGCTGGAGAAAGTTGTTGGTTACCCATGTCCCTATCTCCTCCAGACGGCCTGAAGGGCAGAAGGAGCTTGGGTGGGCTTAGTGTCCGTTTTTAAATCCAGTTGGGTGTCATCAGCGTAGCAGTGAAATAAAATGTTGTGTTTCCGGATTATTTGTCCAAGTGGAGATATTTATATGATGAAAAGTGTGGGGCCACACAAGTGGTCCTTTACTGGTGTTTACCCCGCCCCGGGCTAGAGTGTTGTACCCGTTAATCAGCATTTACAAAGTAGCTCCCGTTAAAGCAACGCTGCATACCCTCGCCCACCGCTGAAGTTTCTCAACGAGCCCTCCTTCTGCTCCCAAAGTTTTGACCCACACGAGCGGTGAGGAGCGGTCTATTTTCCACCCTGGAAAAGTACACGCCCCCTTTACCAATGCCCAGTCATAGTTTAGCACCACTACATGGAGGTTCATGAACTAAGGGGGAGACGGTGGCTCTTTGGTGGAGCGTTTGCCCGTGGACTGGAAGTTAACCGGAAGTTCGCAGGTTTGATTCCCACTGAGTTCACGCCTAGTGTCCTTGGAGAAGAAACCTATCCCCCCGTTTCTCCCACCATTGGCGCCATTGTGGCATCAATAGAGTATGTAAAAAAAAAAAAAAATAATGGGTACACTAGACCAACATAGGAATCTCTAACGCTGGACCAGCGCTGCTTCGCCAGCCAGAAATCATCTGGCTAGCTCCCAACGGCTACCTGGTTATGGAGTCATTTTGCTGTTGAGATGCATGACCACTCTCGCTCCAAGCCATCCCCTTGCAGGGCGAGCCAATGGGCACCAAAATGCAGAGAAATGACTCTTATTTTTCATAAAATGTTCTGGGAGGGGAAATCGGTGGGGGGGGCGCAGTCACCCCACACTGGCTTTGTCAATGACCTCACACCCCCACTTTAGAAAATTCTGGATCCGCCCCTGCTCTGTTTAAAGATGGCTCAACTTTTTATTTAAAAGTAAACGAACAATGATCTTCATACATTTTTAAAATATTTGATGTTAGTTTTTTGGCAGAAAATGTTTACTCTCGATTCTGATTGGTCCTCAAACGTTACTTCTTCTCCCTCTTGGAGACCACAGGCGATTAACTGCTCCCTCTACAGATTGATTTTGGCAATGCAGCTTTAAGATGCGCTTAAAAAAAACTGTATATTTTTCAAATTTCTGACCGAAAATGTAACAAAAAATACAAAAACACACTTTTTAAAAGTAGCGGAGTAAAAGTAAAAAGTACAGGTCTTAAATTTTACTTAAGTACAGGAAGGAAGTACATTTACTTCCTTACATTCCACCACTGCTAGCAGCTCAGTCTTATATGAGCGTACCAAACTGGATCCATTTGAGGTCCACGTCTAAGATCTAGTTTACCTTCTGGGTCCACCTTACCCACTCTTGGCTTTTTTTGTGCATATTTATAGGTTTTCTTTACATTTTTAGGTCAAACTCGTTCCCATAGAACTTTTCAATGACACCTTGCTGCCAGCGTTTGGCCTCGATACTCCACCCGACACAACAATGGAGAATTATTTAAAGAAAAAACACCTCCTTCAGTCTGAGAGGGAGAGCCAGCTGGGCACAGTGGGGTTGGGTACTGTGGAGCTGGGCACTGTGGAGCTGGACACTGTGGAGCTGGGCACTGTGGAGCTGGGCACTGTGGAGCTGGGCACTGTGGAGCTGGGCACTGTGGGCATGAGGTTAAATATGTTTACATTGTGAGGGCTGAGCGGGTACGTCTGATTCGTCCAACAATAACACTATTCCTTTACAAACCGTCTAGACCAGCGGTGGGCAAACTCTTTGGTTCATGGGCCACATTGAGTTCTAACATTTGACCAGGGGGGCTAGAACAGGATCAGATGGATGGCATGTTTTGGTAACCTCTAGATTAGACCGATAAAATGACACTAGATTTTAAACAAGCGCTAAATGTTACATCAAGAGTGTTAAATTTCAAACATAGCGGCACTAGGTTTGAAATCTAAGCACTTGATGTTACATTTTGTTTGTTTTAACATCTAACACGCTTGGCCCTGATTGCTTTCCATATCTGTACACACTGTTTATTTTGACAGCATCACGGACACACACATTTTAATGGGAGCAGTGCTGTTGCATCTTTGGCGCCATCTGGTGACGAACATTTTTTTTTAAAAAATCAAGAAAAATCAAACTAACATGGTTTATTCATTTTTTTTTTCAAGTTCGGTGGGCCGAATTAAAACGTTTAACAGGCCGCGTGTGGCCCGCGGGCCGTAGTTTGTCCATGCCTGCTCTAGACCAATCAGCATGGCCGCTCTCACCATGGTTTTGGACACTTTCCCTTTCATTTTATCTGAAACTCTTCTATCACACATCACACCTGATACTTTTCTCCACCCGTTCCAGCCTGCCTGCACACGCTTCTTCACCTCTTTTCCACACTCTCTATTGCTCTGGACTGTTGATCCTAGATACTTAAACTCCTCCCCCTTCTCTCTCTCTTCTCCCTGTAACCTCACGTCTCCTTTTGTCCAGCATTACTTCAAATGTTAATGTTTGAGGTTAAAGTGTTGTTTGGTTTTAACAGAATCATTTCAATCGTTACCACCGGATCAGTCTTTATATAAGGTTTTAATTGAGTCCCAGTGCCAACCCGTGCTGGTGAAACATGCCATCATCTCATTCCCAGCTTCAGAGGGTCAGAGAACGTCTGATACGACCCGTTTCTCCTCGGATCACCCTCCACTCTGCTCGTTATTTTAACCACGCGCTTTTTAAACCCTCGTCCTCCGCTTCACACGTTCATCACACACAGAAACAGAAACGAGGGGGTGAAGCAGCCGTTGCCAGGGCAACCACTCGCTTCTATATCTCAGCGTTCGGAGAGAGAGAGGGATAAATGATGATCTGGTCGTCGGGAGGAACCGGAGAGGGATCGCCGGGTGAAGAGCCTCTTACGCTTCAAAAAAAATAATCATTTCATTTTACTTTTAGTTTTTAATGATGAATCCTTCAAATAAACGGGCAATAAGCTGGCATTCTGCCCACGGAGTGTGAAGTAGAGCCGTGCCCCCGAGCGGGCTGTGCATCTGTAACGATTCCAAACCAGGAATTTTAATGAAATGTTCGACACTTATTCAGTACAATCTGTAGATGAACTGATCAGATCCTTCAACACCTGCAGCGGGATGGTCACCATGTTCTGGGTCTCCATGATGGAGAGGGTCTCTGTGTTCTGGGGGTCCATGATGGAGAGGGTCTCCGTGTTCCGGGGGTCCATCTTGGAGAGGGTCTCCGTATTCTGGGTCTCCATGATGGAGAGGGTCTCTGTGTTCAGGGGGTCCATCATGGAGAGGGTCTCCATGTTCTGGGGGTCCATCATGGAGAGAGTCTCTGTGTTCAGGGGGTCCATCATGGAGAGGGTCTCTGTGTTCTGGGGGTCCATGATGGAGAGGGTGTCTGTGTTCTGGGGGTCCATGATGGACCCCCAGAACACAGACCCTCTCCAAGATGGACCACCATCTTGGAGAGGGTCTCCGTGTTCTGGGGGTCCATCAGGGAGAGGGTCTCCATGTTCTGGGGGTCCATCATGGAGAAGGTCTCCGACAGTTACTCAGTACCAACTATACATAGAATTGAATGTACTTTATTTAATCCCTGAAGGTAAATCGGAGTGCTGCAGTGTAAACACCTCGATGCCCCCTCAGCCCTATCCCCTGGCGTCCCAGTCCGGTGGCACTGTGTCCAACCTGGCAACCCAAAAGCTGGAGTCTAGAATGGATTCCCAAAGCCAGGCTAATTGGTGAAACAGCACGGACGTAGGGTCATGGTTAACCTGTCATTACTATTGTCAGGATGTGGGGATGTGGAAGGAGGATCCAAATGTAGGACAACAAAACATTATTTATTAACCAGAAGACCGGGAAGGCTATGGTCACGCAGCCAGGACGGGAGACCTGGCTGGACGGGATGGTGATGATGACTTAACAAAGAATTCTGGGGGATTGCCTTTAAATAGGCACCAGGAACCACAGGTGTGTGTCATCACACTAATCAACCTCAGATGTCCCTAATCAGGGTGATGAGGTAACGTCCAGCGCTCCCTCTGGTGGCAGGGGAGGGAATCATGACAGATATTGTTAGTTTCGTTCTTATGCAGTCATTTTTTGAAGTTGAAGGATCAAAAAAAAAGAAAAGAGGTGAAGAAGCGTGTGCAGGCAGGCTGGAACGGGTGGAGAAAAGTATCAGGTGTGATGTGTGATAGAAGAGTTTCAGATAAAATGAAAGAGAAAGTGTAGAAAACTGTGGAGAGCATGCTGATTGGTCTAGAGACAGTGTGGTGAGAGCGGTCATGCTGATTGGTCTAGAGACAGTGTGGTGAGAGCGGTCATGCTGATTGGTCTAGAGACAGTGTGGTGAGAGCGGCCATGCTGATTGGTCTAAAGACAGTGTGGTGAGAGCGGCCATGCTGATTGGTCTAGAGACAGTGTGGTGAGAGCGGCCATGCTGATTGGTCTAGAGACAGTGTGGTGAGAGCGGCCATGCTGATTGGTCTAGAGACCGTGTGGTGAGAGCGGCCATGCTGATTGGTCTAGAGACAGTGTGGTGAGAGCGGCCATGCTGATTGGTCTAAAGACAGTGTGGTGAGAGCGGCCATGCTGATTGGTCTAAAGACAGTGTGGTGAGAGCGGCCATGCTGATTGGTCTAAAAAGACAGTGTGGTGAGAGCGGCCATGCTGATTGGTCTAGAGACAGTGTGGTGAGAGCGGCCATGCTGATTGGTCTAGAGACAGTGTGGTGAGAGCGGGCATGCTGATTGGTCTAGAGACAGTGTGGTGAGAGCGGCCATGCTGATTGGTCTAGAGACAGTGTGGTGAGAGCGGCCATGCTGATTGGTCTAGAGACAGTGTGGTGAGAGCAGCCATGCTGATTGGTCTAGAGACAGTGTGGTGAGAGCGGCCATGCTGATTGGTCTAAAGACAGTGTGGTGAGAGCGGCCATGCTGATTGGTCTAGAGACAGTGTGGTGAGACCGGTCATGCTGACTGGTCTAGAGACAGTGTGGTGAGAGCGGCCATGCTGATTGGTCTAGAGACAGTGTGGTGAGAGCGGCCATGCTGATTGGTCTAGAGACAGTGCCACTGAGGAAAAGACAGGAAACAGAGATGAAGGTAGCAGAGATGAAGATGCTGAGGATCTCTCTGGGAGTGACCAGGATGGACAGGATCAGAGGAACAGCACACATGTTAGAGGTTTTAAAGTCAGAGAGGTCAGACTGAGATGGTTTGGACATGTGCAGAGGAGAGAGAGAGAGTACATCAGAAGAAGGATGCTGGGTTTGGAACCACCAGGAAAGAGGACTAGAGGAAGACCAAAGAGGAGGTTCATGGATACAGTGAAGGAAGACATGAAGATAGTTGGTGTGACCAAAGAGGATGCAGGAGATAGGGTTAGATGGAAGAAACTCACTTGATGTGGCGCCTCCTGAAGGGAAATGATCAGTCAGTCAGTCACACACACACACACACACACACACGTACACATACAGTACATCTATATACAGTACCAGCATTATGTTTCTATTAGAGTGTGATGTACCAGCAGCTCGGCGCCTGCTGCTCCAGCAGGTGTGTGTGTGTTTAGTATGCTGATGATCCGGAGCTGTCTGGGTGAACAGGAACACCGGGGCAGCTGACCTTCCACGTCTCAGAAAGACCAGGTGATTGTGTCCATTAACCTTCTGTCTGCACGGGTGGACGACGGGCAGCGGGCGAGAGAAACGGGCAGGATTCATCCAGAAAATATGAAATAAAAATCCTCGCTTATCTCTCTCCACACTGCCCAAATGGTTTCACTGTAACCATGGTTACAGCATGGCACGAAGAAGTAAAAATTCACCACGGAGATTATTTTCTATTGTTTCAGATGAAAATAAAAATGTCAGCAGAGAGCGTGCTCTTAAAAAAAACACCCCGACAAACACTGACGCTCTTTTATCTGAGTTTACGTTTCACTTTTATCTGCCAGCTCTCTAGGACCGGGTTGCCAGGGCAACAAGTTCATCCTTTACTCTCCCTGGCCAAAAACCTCCATTTACCCAGACCACCTGGGAAATGTAGTCCTTCCTGTTGGGAGATGTAGTCCTTCCTGTTGGGAGATGTAGTCCTTCCTGTTGGGAGATGTAGTCCTTTCTGTTGGGAGATGTAGTCCTTTCTGTTGTGAGATGTAGTCCTTTCTGTTGGGAGATGTAGTCCTTCATGTTGGGAGATGTAGTCCTTCTTGCTGGGAGATGTAGTCCTTCTTGCTGGGAGATGTAGTCCTTCTTGCTGGGAGATGTAGTCCTTCTTACCGGAGCTGCACAGCAGTAAGCATTGCTGCTTATCAAAGACAAGGTTGCTGGTTGTGAAGCCTTCAGTGGACTGGTTCTGACCTTGTATATGTCGGTTGTTTGTGGGACAGAGGGGTTTCCTTAGAAGCCTAATAACCAATACCTGGATTGTGTCTGTGTGTGAGCCAATCACTGTACAGGGAGGGACAAAGGAGTGTGATGTCACTCATAACACATTGCTGCAGAAACTTTTTTTATTAATAAACTCTATGTTGAATCCAGTAACCGGGTCCTTCTGCTGTGATTGGCTCCACCATACGTGTCAAAACCAAACCAAAGTGTGTTGCTTACAAACAGAATTTTGTTGATCTAAACGTAACAAAGGTGATGTTGTTTTTTTAAAAGCGCTACTTGTGATGGCAGCAGGTCTGTGTAGCTCCTTCATCAGTGACGAATGTAGAGTCAGAGTGGACGTGTGGAGATGTTCCGTGCTGGAGTGAATCAGCAGGATTGGTTGGTGATGATCAGTCTAGATCTGGTGTGTGTGTGATTGGTTGGTGATGGTCAGTCTGGATCTGGTGTGTGTGTGATTGGTTGGTGATGATCAGTCTGGATCTGGTGTGTGTGTGATTGGTTGGTGATGATCAGTCTGGATCTGGTGTGTGTGTGATTGGTTGGTGATGGTCAGACTGGATCTGGTATGTGATTGGTTGGTGATGGTCAGTCTGGATCTGGTGTGTGTGTGATTGGTTGGTGATGGTCAGTCTGGATCTGGTCTGTGATTGGTTGGTGATGGTCTGTCTGGATCTGGTGTGTGTGTGTGATTGGTTGGTGATGGTCTGTCTGGATCTGGTGTGTGATTGGTTGGTGATGGTCTGTCTGGATCTGGTGTGTGTGTGATTAGTTGGTGATGGTCAGTCTGGATCTGGTGTGTGTGTGTGTGATTGGTTGGTGATGGTCAGTCTGGATCTGGTGTGTGTGTGATTGGTTGGTGATGGTCAGTCTGGATCTGGTGTGTGATTGGTTGGTGATGATCAGTCTGGATCTGGTGTGTGATTGGTTGGTGATGATCAGTCTGGATCTGGTGTGTGATTGGTTGGTGATGGTCAGTCTGGATCTGGTGTGTGTGTGTGTGATTGGTTGGTGATGGTCAGTCTGGATCTGGTGTGTGATTGGTTGGTGATGATCAGTCTGGATCTGGTGTGTGATTGGTTGGTGATGATCAGTCTGGATCTGGTGTGTGTGTGATTGGTTGGTGATGGTCAGTCTGGATCTGGTGTGTGTGTGATTGGTTGGTGATGGTCAGTCTGGATCTGGTGTGTGTGTGATTGGTTGGTGATGATCAGTCTGGATCTGGTGTGTGATTGGTTGGTGATGATCAGTCTGGATCTGGTGTGTGTGTGATTGGTTGGTGATGATCAGTCTGGATCTGGTGTGTGATTGGTTGGTGATGATCAGTCTGGATCTGGTGTGTGTGTTATTGGTTGGTGATGGTCAGTCTGGATCTGGTGTGTGTGTGATTGGTTGGTGATGGTCAGTCTGGATCTGGTGTGTGTGATTGGTTGGTGATGATCAGTCTGGATCTGGTGTGTGTGTGATTGGTTGGTGATGGTCAGTCTGGATCTGGTGTGTGTGATTGGTTGGTGATGATCAGTCTGGATCTGGTGTGTGTGTGATTGGTTGGTGATGATCAGTCTGGATCTGGTGTGTGTGATTGGTTGGTGATGATCAGTCTGGATCTGGTGTGTGTGATTGGTTGGTGATGATCAGTCTGGATCTGGTGTGTCCCCAGTAGGGGATTCATAAAGTCTTCTTACACTGTAACAGGATGTAAAACATTGTGTGTGTGTGTGTGTGTGTGTGTGTGTCTTCAGATGTGTTTTCAGACTAACTAGGTTCTTATTTTCTGCTCTCGTGCCATGCTGTGTGTATCAGGTTTAAGTAGATCAAGGACTCTGGAAGTGGAACAGGATGTCGTTTCAGACCAGGTCGATGTTTTTATCTGATTAATTAAACAGAATTAGATCATATTTATTAATAGAACGCGTTTAAAACTGAAACAAGCTCAGGGTTTTTACAAATGGAGGTGAATTAAGATTAAAAACAGTTAAAAATGTGTTTAAAAGACACGAATAAAGAAATAAAATCTTTATAATGTAAACGTTTAAAGACGGGAGGCGTTCAATGACCTCATACAAGGTAGGAAAAAACACACCCGCTGTATTTATTACATCTGTATCCTTTTAATTTTGTCTCATCTTCTGAGCCACTAATACCCATCAGGGTACGGGGGGTACCGGAGCCTATCGCGGCAAATTATAAGCAGGATACACCCTGAACAGGTTGCCAGACTGCTGTGGGGCCACAGACACAAATACCCATCCACACACACACTCATTCCTAGTGACCATTTCTTAGCCCCATTCCGGATCTCGAACCCCGAACGTTTCTACTCCGAGTTCACCGTGATGGCCAGGCTTGAATCACTCATCTTGCTATGTGTAGTTTGCATGTTCTCCCCGTGTATGCGTCTGTTTTCTTCGGTTTCCTAAAAAAAAAACCCAGGTTGATTGGCTGCTGTGATTATTCCTCTAAGAATGAGTGTGTATGGATGGTTGTCTGTGTGTGTGGCCCTACAATAGACTGGTGACCTGTTTGTCTTTTGCCTGAGATCAGCTAGGTTAGGCTCTGGTACTCCCCGTCACTCCATTAGGAATAAGTGGGGGATTAAAATGGGGAGTCAGTAGACTGTATAGAGGTGCTGATCTGTTTTACATCCAGCAGGTACTTCCTATGTGGCGCGCAGGGAGAGGCTGGTTAACTATTGATACTGATACTGGTTGTGAGGAATTATTCACCTGACCAGGTGTACCCTGCCTTTTATCCAAAAGGTAAAACAGACTCTCCCTCCCTCATGATGATAAATAATGAGGAAAAACTGTTATGGATCAGGGGAGGAAAGAGATCCAGACGCAGGTCAATGATCACGAAAATACAAACATAAACAAAGGTGTCCAGATGGAAGTGGAGATGAATCAGAAAGGACCAGACGGGGGGGGGGGCAACCTTTTTTGACCCAAGATCTACTTTTCAACTTGCAAACCTTTTGAGATCTACCAGTCCCGAACAAGGGACAACAGAGGGTGTCACACTACAGACCGCCACCTGGCGGTCTACCCGGCCTGTGAACGTCTCGTATCAGTTCAGGGACCAGAATACGCTTCTCTGGACTGGAGCCTTCCCAATCCACCAAGTATTGGACACCCGACCTCGGCACTGCGGTCAGATGGCAGACAGTATGAGCGTCCGAACCGTCAATGAGGCTTCGGACGCCTCATTGAGGAGGGGGAGGAGGCGAGGGAGGATGAAGAGGACTGCTAGAAACTGACTTAAAAATCCACATCATAAAATCTGCTCAGTTTGTGTTGGAGGTAAACCCGTTGCCACGGAAACTTTAAGTTGAATTCAAGTGGATTTTTTCTCCTCAAACACTTCTAATGTTTAATTTGACCAGAACTCAACATTTAATCAGACCTGCCCGTGATGCCCTCCGATGCCCGTCAGACACACATAACCTTTATTTTATTATTAAAGCTCCACGTGCCCGGTGAGGACCACCAGTCCTGGATTCATGGTGGGTTTGGAGGGTAAACGATCCGTAGGTCTGACCCGTCGGTTCAGCTCAGGTTTCTCAGCGCTCTCATTTTTAATCACTGCTTCATGATTGGTTCCTTTTTTCTTGGAACTCCGTCATTCTGTGCCACGGTGATGAGACGATCCGGGCTTTGTTACAATGAACTCCAATCAGCTGCAGATAAACTGACTGGAGGTGCCCGTACGTCTCCGCTCGCCCTCCATCATCATGTTTATCACTTCATCCATGGTTGGTACTGAATAAGTATGTGTTTCATTTCATTAGTTATTGTTTTACACGACAAAGTGTAAAGACGTGGTGTTACATAGAGAAACCAAACATTCCTGAACATCCAGACGTTCATCTCTGACACAGAGAGACAGAGGAGATGAACGATGGCTCTACGCCGAGCTCCTCCCGAGTGGCAGAGCTCCTCACTGTGTCTCTGAGTGAGAGCTCAGCCACCCTGCAGAGGAAGATCATTTCAGCTGCTTGAATCCATGATTCCTTTCTTTTGGTCATCATCCACAGCTGGTTACCATGGTGAGGGTAGGAACGTACATCCTGGTTACCACGGTGAGGGTAGGAACGTAGATCCTGGTTACCATGGTGAGGGTAGGAACGTACATCCTGGTTACCACGGTGAGGGTAGGAACGTAGATCCTGGTTACCATGGTGAGGGTAGGAACGTAGATCCTGGTTACCATGGTGAGGGTAGGAACGTAGATACTGGTTACCATGGTGAGGGTAGGAACGTAGATCCTGGTTACCACGGTGAGGGTAGGAACGTAGATCCTGGTTACCATGGTGAGGGTAGGAACGTAGATCCTGGTTACCACGGTGAAGGTAGGAACGTAGATCCTGGTTACCATGGTGAGGGTAGGAACGTAGATCCTGGTTACCACGGTGAGGGTAGGAACGTAGATCCTGGTTACCATGGTGAGGGTAGGAACGTAGATCCTGGTTACCATGGTGAGGGTAGGAACGTAGATCCTGGTTACCACGGTGAAGGTAGGAACGTAGATCCTGGTTACCATGGTGAGGGTAGGAACGATCTTCACAGCTCGATCAGATTGTGTGGGTGTTGGTGTACGGAGGACGGGTTTCAGCGTTGGCATGCTTTATAACTGAAGCTCATTGATCTCAGTTTGATGGAGATTGAACCTGACCATCGTGGACCAATCAGCATCTAGAAACCAGCAACCAGAACACCAATGACGCTGTCAGCTCAGAGAAAAATAATCCTAGACTGTTTGGGTTTTATTGGTTATTTTTTTTTTTTGGCGGCTCAAAGACCAAGAGGTGTCTGGTCAGATCTGAGCAAAACACGGAGGCTCACCTCTCCGTCTCGTGGCCGAAATGTCACAGCAAAGACAAAACAAACAACGTAAAAGGTCAGACGAGGAAATTTGTTTTTCCTGCTGGCCTTTCGAGGACTTAATGGTGATATTTCACTCAGAAAGAGAAACGTGGAACCCTGTGGTGGCACCGCGTCGCCGTGCGGCTCGCTCAATGACCCGACGCTGTGACAGAGAAAAGCTTTTACTCACTGTGTGGACGCTCTGCCAGCCTTACCAGCATGTTACGGGTTTTACTGGTTAATCTGGGGTCCGTCTGCTTACTGATTGAGATACTTTATTAACCCCTACGGTGGAAATTAATGTGCCATGTAGCGCCAAGCTCCAAGAGAGAGCTCCAAACTTCTGAGCAGCTGATAGGTGGTGCCGATTAGGGCTGGGTAGCCTGGGAAGAGCAGCTTGGTAGAACACATGACAGTTGGGTCTGCACGTGGTGGAATGTGGGTTACCATAGCAACGCTAAGCAAAGCTCCACATCTTGATCCTTCACCAGCAGTCCACCATCTTTAGTTCCACACGTTTTCACCATAGTGAAGCCGGGTACGTCACAGCAGGACAGGTGGGAGCTACTAGGGAGTCTAGAGTGTCTCCGCCAAGGACACTGAGCCTGGAGCTCAGTGGGAATCTAACCGGTCCAAGGACGAACCAGTCCTTCTACCACAGAGCCAGCAGCTCCCATCCTTCGTTGTCGTGTAAGGTTTTTGTAGATAAACGACCCCTCAGTGTTTAAGAGTGTTCAGGCAGGCTGGAACGAGCGGAGGAAAGTATGAGGTATGATGTGTGATAGAAGAGTTTCAGATAAAAAGAAAGAAAAAGTGTAGAAAACCGTGGTGAGAGCGGCCATTCTGATTGGTCTAGAGACAGTGTGGTGAGAGCAGCCATGCTGATTGGTCTAGACACGGTGTGGTGTGAGCAGCCATGCTGATTGGTCTAGAGACAGTGTGGTGAGAGCAGCCATGCTGATTGGTCTAGAGACAGTGTGGTGAGAGCGGCCATGCTGATTGGTCTAGAGACAGTGTGGTGAGAGCAGCCATGCTGATTGGTCTAGAGACGGTGTGGTGTGAGCAGCCATGCTGATTGGTCTAGAGACAGTGTGGTGAGAGCGGCCATGCTGATTGGTCTAGAGACAGTGTGGTGAGAGCGGCCATGCTGATTGGTCTAGAGACAGTGGCACTGAGGAAAAGACAGGAAACAGAGATGAAGATGCTGAGGATCTCTCTGGGAGTGACCAGGATGGACAGGATCAGAGGAACAGCACATGTTAGAGGTTTTAAAGTCAGAGAGGTCAGACTGAGATGGTTTGCACATGTGCAGAGGAGAGAACAGAGAACGGTCTTGTGTTCCACCGAGCGGGTGTTCCAGCTCCACCCAAGTCTACTCAGCACCGCTTAGCATCTGTTCTGAAGCTCGTTGGAGCTCTCTCCTGGACTCCAGAGGGATACCGGACACATTCATGTCCCCGACGGGCAAAGCAGAGCAGCAATCAGAATAAACCGTATGAGCGGCACGGTGGCCTCACAGCAAGAGGGTCAGGGGTTTAAGTCCTGCAGTAGGGCGAGGCTTGGAATGCTGGTCTTTCAGTGTGTAGTTTACATATTCTCCCTGTGTATGCAAGGGTTTCCTCTGGTTTCCTCCCGCCCTCCAGAATGGTGGACGTCATGTTGATTGGCTGCTATGAAATTTTCCTTGGGAATCAAATGAGTCTGAGTGTGTGTGGATGGCTGTGTGTGTAGCTCTGTTGTAAGACATGGTGACCTGTTAAGGGTGTATCCTGCCTCTCCTCTTAAATCATTCAGGGTAGGCTCTGGTTTCCCCTGTCACCCAGTTAAAGATGAACGGTTCAGAAGATGAATGAATGAAATCTAATTAAAATCAGTTTGTGATTCAGATATTTTTATCATATCATTTTAGGATGATTCCAGGGGCGGAGCCAGGGTTTTCTAAAGGGGGGGTGCAGGACCCCCGCACCTCACGCCCCCTCTGGATCTGCCCCTGGTTTAGATCAGAGAATCTTTGAAGGTGTTCAGGTTTCACCAGCGCTGGTTTCAGCTCCTGTAACCACCAGCTGTCCTGTCTGTCCTGGTAGCCCGCTTGGTTCCTCTCGATAGCCCGCTCGGTAGCCCGCTCGGTTCCTCTCGATAGCCCGCTCGGTTCTTCTCGGTAGCCCGCTCTCGGTAGCCCGCTTGGTTCCTCTCGATAGACCGCTCGGTTCTTCTCAATAGCCCGCTCGGTAGCCCGCTCTCGGTAGCCCGCTCTAGGTAGCCCGCTCGGTTCCTCTCGGTAGCCCGCTCTAGGTAGCCCGCTCTCGGTAGCCCGCTCTAGGTAGCCCGCTCTCGGTAGCCCGCTCTCGGTAGCCCGCTCGGTTCTTCTTGGTAGCCTGCTCGGTAGCCCGCTCGTTCCTCTCTCCGTCCTGCTCGTTCCTCTCTCCGTCCTGCTCGTTCCTCTCTGGCCCGCTCCGTTCCTCTCGCGCCCGCTCCGTTCCTCTCGCGCCCGCTCCGTTCCTCTCGCGCCCGCTCCGTTCCTCTCGCACCCGCTCCGTTCCTCTCGCTGCCCTCCTAATCGCATTAGGACAGATAGGATCAGGTTTAAGTGGATTAGCCGTCATGATCCAGATCCTCATCAGATCCAAACCTTCAGCTCATTAAGTCACAAAAAAAAAATGGCTGCATTTGTAGTTTTTAAGGAAAATGTGACAAAATAAACACGTGTGTGTGTGAGTGTATGTGAGAGTGTGTGTGAGAGAGACACACACACACTGTCTCTACTATGTCTCTCGCTCACATTCTCTATCACACACACACTCACACACTCACACACACATCTCCCACCATGCAACCAGCTTGGTAGAGGAATTTCATCCGTATCCCCAAGAAAATGTCTGTGTGTATGTGTCTGTATGTGTGTGTATGTATGAATATGTGTGTGTGTGTGTGTGTGTGTGTGTGTGTGTATCTGAACCATCTTCTTCAGATTTTTCACTTCTTTTCTTCAGAACAAATCAAACTTCACCAGATAAAAGATCCAGAGATCAGATCCAGATTGATCTGGTTTGGTAACGTGTCGGCTCTTCCTTCACCACCGACCCATGCTTCGTCCTTATTATTGCAGACGCTGCACCGATCTGTCTGTCCATCCGTCCTCCACTCCTGAACAAGGCTAGTTCTGGGGACAGACAGCTGGAGGCATGAGAGTCACAGATTTACGTGGGATTAAAATCCCTCCTCTTTGTGCCTGTGGACTCCCCACCTGCAGGAGGGGACGGGTGAAGGAGGGGATGGGTGGCAGCCAACGACGGGAACCCTGGCAGTCAGATCCTCGGCTACATAAGCCAGCCCTAGGAACGTGGAACGTCACTTCTCTGACGGGGAAGGAGCCCGAGGTCGAGTGGTTCCGGCTAGATCTAGTTGGACTTGCCTCGACTCACAGCTTGGGTTCTGGACACAGGGACTGGAACCAGTTCTATTCTGGAGAACGACTCAGGATCCGAATGTGAAGCGGCCGGGATGGGAATTAGCGTCTCCAAATCCGAGACCATGGTCCTCGCCCGGAAAAGGGTGGAATGCCCCCTGCGGGTCAGGGACAGGGTTTTGCCCCAAGTGGAGGAGTTTAAGTATCTCGGGGTCTTGTTCACGAGTGGGGGAAGGATGGAGCGGGAGATCGACAGGCGGATCGGTGCGACATCAGCAATAACTAGGACGCTGCATCGGTCCGTCGTGGTAAAGAGAGAGCTGAGCCGAAAAGCAAAGCTCTCGATTTACAAGTCAATCTACATTCCTACCCTCGCCATGGTAACCAGGATGTATGTTCCTACCCTCACCATGGTAACCAGGATCTACGTTCCTACCCTCACCATGGTAACCAGGATCTACGTTCCTACCCTCACCATGGTAACCAGGATCTACATTCCTACCCTCACCATGGTAACCAGGATCTACGTTCCTACCCTCACCATGGTAACCAGGATCTACATTCCTACCCTCACCATGGTAACCAGGATCTACATTCCTACCCTCACCATGGTAACCAGGATCTACGTTCCTACCCTCACCATGGTAACCAGGATCTACATTCCTACCCTCACCATGGTAAACAGCTGTGGGTGGTGACCGAAAGAATGAGATCGCGGGTACAAGCGGCCGAAATGAGCTTCCTCTGCAGGGTGGCTGGGCTCTCACTCAGAGATCAGGTGAGGAGCTCTGCCATCCGGGAGGAGCTCGGTGTCGAGCCGCTCCTCCTCCAGGTTGAGAGGAGCCAGGTGGGGTGGTTCGGGCATCTGGTCAGGATGCCCCCCGAGCGCCTTGCGGGCGAGGTGTTTCAGGCACGTCCCACCGGGAGGAGACCGAGGGGCAGACCTCGGACCCGCTGGAGAGACTATGTCTCACAGCTGGCCGGGGAACGACTTGGGATCCATCCAGGTGAGCAAGAGGATGCAGCCGGGGAGAGAGAGGCCTGGGCTTCCCGTCTGAGTCCGTTACCCCTGTGACCCGGACCCGGAAGAGGACAGAACAGATCAGAACTCCCAGATATCTGTATCCTTTAACATCTCTGTGGATCATGTTTGGGGTACGGATGTTGCGGAGCTCTAAAAGCTGCTCCTCTGGCTGTACTACTCCCCCTCAGGCTGGTTTCTATATTTAGTTGAAGGGATTTTTGAGCGGAGCAGGTTTCGAACCAGTCAGATTAGGATCCAGGCTGGGATGTCAGTGTTAGACTGAACCCCCCTCTGTACCCCACCTCCCACATGTCTCTAATCTTCCCTTGGCTCTGTGTCTGTAAGCCAGCTCGCTCTGGTAGAGCTTACCATCCCACCCATCAAAGCCCCGCTTGGAGAATTGAGGGAGTTTCAACATGCTTTGCATTTGCGTGACATGCTGAGAAAAAACACGAGCACGGATTTTACAAGCTGAAAAAAAAACGGTATTCATCAGCCTGAGTCACCCCGAAAAAAACTCAGACTTATTCTGAAGCTGCTCGTTCAGGTAGAAAAATAAAACTAATCGAATTAAACTTGTGATGTTTGGATTTATTTTTTATTTTTTTTTAACGCATCTGGCTCTTTTTTTTTTTTTTTAAAGTCCCTCCGCAGAAAGAAAATAAATAACTACTTTGATCATTTAAAATGTCAAGATTTGACGGGGTTTATTTGTTTGTTTTATGATTGAATTTAAAAGTTTCTGAAGCAGAAATAAAGTTAATTAAAAATCAAAAGATCATTTAAAGCTTGTTTATTTTGAGCCCGGACTTACCGGAGTGGTCCTTCACGGTGAAGAGAGAAGCCGCTCATCCGGGTCCGGGTCGCGGGGGTAACACCCTAAACGGGAAGCCCAGGCTTCTCTCACCCCGGCTGCATCCTCCAGCTCACCCACAAGGATCCCGAGGTGTTCCCTGTCCAACTGGGAGACATAGTCTCTCCAGCGGGTCTGGGGTCTGTCTCTTGGTCTCCTCCCGGTGGGACGTGCCCGAAACAACGTTCGTCACCGCGCAAAAAATGGGGGTGAAAAAAGTTTGAAAACACGGTGCCTGGTGGCTGACAGTGAGAAGGTTGGGGGTTTGAGCCCCGGTGAAGGGTTGAGGTTTGCATGTTCTCCCTGTGTATGTATGGATTTCTCTGGTTTCCTCTAAAAACATACATGTTAGGTTGACTGGCTGCTAGGAATGCGTGTGTGTGGATGGTTGTCTGTGTGTGTGTGGCTCCGCAGCAAACAGGTGACTTGTTCGAGGTGTATCCTGCCTCTCGCTTGAATCCAGTCAAGAGAGGCTCCGCGATCGCATCAGCGATAAACAGTTCAGGAGACGAAAGAAAATAATAATCGAATACATAGATGCCAAGTTTTTGGCTTCACAAAAAAGATTTTAAGGAGGGGCTATGACGTGGCATGCCACATCCACCAATGGACAACACCCGCCATGACAGTTGGTGTAAAACATACCATTCAAAACATGAGAAAGCAGCTGGTAAATTGTGCGTCTTCCGTGTGTTACCACCTGGTGTTATGAAGAGAAATTACCACCAGGAATACACACCTGTACTGATTGGTCACACTTTGTTTTGAGGCTCACACACATAAGCTGTCCATGACCAAAGTTTCATGATGTCCGACTTCTTCCATACGTTCACCAAAAACAATACTGGCAATAGATCGCTACTAGCGGCTTTCAGATGCACAGCTGCAGCAGCAGGAGATGCCATGTGCTTAGCCTCATTATATCTACCGTAATTTCACGACCATTAGGCGCACCGTACGAAAAGGCGCAGTTTCAGTCACACACCGCCTTACAACAACACACACGCACGCATGCAAATGTGGGTATTAAAAAATAGATCGGAAGCAAAACTGAGTTTGGTTGTGTTTTATTTAAGTAGTAACGATACTAAACAAACACATTACCGGTAATAGTCTTTATTCAAATCCATCAAAGTCCTCATCCTCTGTTTCAGAGCAGGTCCACTTCACTCCTCGCTGTCAAAGTCACTGTCTGTACTGTGCGGCTCCTCAGAAAGGATACCAGCTTTTGAGAAAGCTCAGATAACAGTACCAGCAGACACGTTAGTCCAAGCATCTACAATCCATTGGCAAACTGTAGCGTAAACAGCAATGTTGTGCATACAGCACATACCTTTTTTATACACAATCCATGTCCACACTTCACTCTTTAACGTTCTCATGCCTTTTCTTTCAGGTCCGCCTCACAGGCACCGCGTTTTCTTTTAGGTCCGCTTTTTCTCACACACAAGGCGCACCGCTCATTTTAAAGAAAATGTGAGACTTTTAGGTGCGCCTTATAGCCGTGAAATTACGGTAATCATGTTTATGGACTGCACTAGTGTTCATCATGAGGGAGTTTTAGTAGCCTTGGTGGGTGAGCGTGTGATAGGTCGTAATTGTGGGTGTCTCCTGCCTTATGCGGGAGACTTTGCCCTGGCTTTGCGGCGCAGCGTTGCAGCCGGCTTTGATTTAGCGGGTATTGACAGCACCAAACCAAAGTTTATGCCCGCGATGGATCGCTGCTTCAACGCCAGACACCGGTTCAACAACGCCGTGTCCACCCTTAAAATGCTTACAACCGCTCCAACGATGTTTGTGCCATGGTTAGTCGCCGCCAGGGCACAACGCTGGTGAAGCAGCGGTGGTCCAGGGTTCGAGATGACTGGGTATTGGTGGAATGGGGGTGAACTTTGCCAGAGTGGAAAATTGACCGCTTGTAAGATTTTATGCTGTTAAACTTTGGGGGTGTCATAATGTGAAAGGAGGAGGAGCCAATTGCAGAACAAACAAAGATTTATTCAACAAAGGATCCAGCGAGGCTTTAAAAAATGAACAAGAGTAAAAAACGGAAGTTCAAGTAAAATTTTAATCCAAAACAACAAGCGCTAAAATATGACGTCATCAAAGCGCGCCCCTCCTTAAAGGGGAAACAACGGTCTTTCCTGAGTTACACCTGGTCACCAAAAATCTTTATTAAACATTAACCTTTTAGAAGCTCGTACGCTTTCGTATTTGTATTTTTGTGGGCGCACACAATGAGAGTTAGCGGGCGCAGCGAAGATGTGCTGAGTGTGTGTGTTTTACCCTAAAAACATGTCAGAAAAAATCTGTGTAGTCCCTCATTCATCCAGGAGTGATCCATAGTAGAAAAAGTTTCAAAAAAGTCTTCTGGACAGTTTAATCCTTAATTGAGACGTTTCAACTTCCCTCCGGAAATCATTTTCCGGATGGAAGTCACAACATGACATCCCGGTTTTCTTTAAACCGGTCAACACATTACATCAAAAACTAGTACATCCTAAAGACAAGATGCCTACAGAAAAACAGAGCAATGTAGTTTATTAGATCCGGTGCAGTGAAGGGAGCTGCAAAGAACACTATATTGGTGAAACGAAGCAGCCACTCCACAAAAGACTTTACCAACACAGAAGAGAAGCCTCAAGTGGTCCACAGTCTGCTGTACATCTGCATCTTAAATCAACCAAACACACTTTTGAGGACAGTGAGGTGAAGATTCTAAGTAGAGAGAAAGGATGGTTTGAAAGAGGGGTGAAGGAAGCCATCTTTGTGATGAAAGAGAATCCCTCACTTAATCGGAGTGGAGGCGTTAGATACATTTTGCCCGGTATTTAGAACAGCCTTTTGAAGCCATGGACTAAAGATGACACCTCGTGGCCCAGATTCACACCTCTCATTAGCAGGAGTTTCTATTCACTAGGCTTTTAGCATTTTTATAATAGGGTTCGTTTACTGGTCTGTGGCTACAATAGGAGCCATTCACGGCCATCATAGGTAACACAGGCTCATTGGTCGAGCCCTTCTTACTATTTTTTTACCTTTTACTCAGGTTAGTATAAATAGATCCAGTTTTCAGTCCATTTCATTCAGATTGAAAATGATTTCCGGATGGAAGTCGAAACGTCTCGATCAAGAATTAAACTGTCCAGAAGACTTTTTTGAAACTTTTTCTACTGTGTCAGAAAAAAGAAAGAAAACTTTATCAACAAGATTATTTGTTGATAAAAAGTCGTTGCTCTAACGTTTTTCCAGCACTGGTAAAACTTGGTTCATCAGGTCGGCTCAACAAGGGAGCAGGA
>LR738542.1:2177500-2205000 GCA_902685375.1 Neostethus bicornis | reverse complement strand
TTTACACAGATGAGTGTGCACGTTAAGGAGACTATTTCTGTCATCTTGGGGTCTCTAGAGGGAACCTCTTAACTGGAGGTTACACTCACACTTCAGGCAGGAGCACAGGACCCCCGGGAGAGAATCGTCCAACGTTGTGCCAGACAGGAAGCCGGTTTCAAGATGTGAAACAGAGTTTAGTGGATTTTTAGATTCATCGTGAATCCGATTCACTGATTGGAGCTCCTCAGTGTGACATCACCAAAACCATCAGCCAATCACGCTGCAGTTCCTGTCACTTTAAACAGGGCTATGTTTAATCCACAGAGCCAGAGCCGTCCAATCAGGAGTGAGCTTTTTGATGACATGTCAACTGGTCAAAACAAAAACACCCACCGGGACCCAAGAAGTCGCTGCGCCCAAACACGTCCAGTGAAAAATCTGCACCCATTATTCAATCGCTACTGATGCCATGTTGACTATTCTGGCCCGCTGGGCGAACATTGGGCAGTTACGTTCCGCTGTCTTCCGCTTATCTGGGGCCGGGTAACGGGGCAACACCCTCAAACAAGAAGCCAGGCTTCTCTCAACCCATCTGCATCCTCCTGCTCACCCGGAAGGATCCCGAGTCGTTCCCTGTCCAGCTGTGAGACATAGTCTCTCCAGCGGGTCCGGGGTCTGCTTCTTGGTCTCCTCCTGGTGGGACGTACACAGAACACCTCACCAACGAGGTGCTCGGGAGGCATCCTGAACAGATGCCCGAACCACCCCATCTGGCTTCTATTGACATGGAGGAAGAGCGGCACGGTGAGGGTTGGAACGTAGATCTTGGTTACCATGGTGAGGGTAGGAACGTAGATCCTGGTTACCATGGTGAGGGTAGGAACGTAGATCCTGGTTACTATGGTGAGGGTAGGAACATAGATCCTGGTTACCATGGTGAAGGTAGGAACGTAGATCCTGGTTACTATGGTGAGGGTAGGAACATAGATCCTGGTTACCATGGTGAAGGTAGGAACGTAGATCCCGGTTACCATGGTGAAGGTAGGAACGTAGATCCTGGTTACCATGGTGAGGGTAGGAACGTAGATCCTGGTTACCATGGTGAGGATAGGAACGTAGATCCTGGTTACCATGGTGAAGGTAGGAACGTAGATCCTGGTTACCATGGTGAGGGTAGGAACATAGATCCTGGTTACCATGGTGAGGGTAGGAATGTAGATCCTGGTTACCATGGTGAGGGTAGGAATGTAGATCCTGGTTACATTGGGGAGGGTAGGAACATAGATCCTGGTCACCATGGTGAGGGTAGGAACGTAGATCCTGGCCAGGAGGAACCTGAGTCGTTCCCCTGTCCAGCTGTGAGACATAGTCTCTCCAGCAGGTCTGGGGTCTGCCTCTTGGTCTCCTCCTGGTGGGGCGTGCCCGAAACACCTCAACAGCAAGGCGCTCAGGGGGACAGTTTAAATTTCATCTTAATGGTACGTCTTAGTGTCTCCGTGTCCGGGAGGTAACGGGAGACATCTCTTCTCCTGGCTCGTGATCAGACGGTCAGTGTGAAGTTAGCACACTGGTCTTTCTGTGTGGAGTTTACATGTTCTCCTCATGTATGTGGGGGTTTTCTCCGGTTTCCTCCCACCCTCTAATTGGCTGCTGTGAAACTGACCCTATGATTGAGTGTGTGTGGATGACGACCTGGTCAGAGTGTATCCTTCCTCTTGCTTGTAATCAGCTGGCATAGAGGCTGGCATCACCAGGTTCAAGATGGGACCCTGTCAGATGGGGACCCTGTCGGACGGGTCCCTGTCGGACGGGACCCTGTCGGACGGGTCTCTATCGGACGGGTCTCTATCGGACGGGTCTCTGTCGGACGGGTCTCTGTCGGACGGGTCTCTGTCGGACAGGGACCCTGTCGGACGGGTCCCTGTCGGACGGGTCCCTGTCGGACGGGTCTCTGTCGGACGGGTCTCTGTCGGACGGGTCTCTATCCGACAGGGACCCTGTCGGACAGGGACCCTGTCAGCTGTCAAACGGGTCCAGGTAAGACATATTAAAAAATATTCTACCTTAAAAAGAAGTAGATTAAGAATGAAGATCAGAGTGTTGTTTCGGGTTCTGAACCCCATAAATCTGTAACAGAAAGTGGGGTACACCCTCCTCACATCCATACATCTTTATAAATGACTGAAGCACTGAATTAAAATCAATAAAAAAAGGGATGAATTATTTCACTGAATGAATCTGGACACAGACCCTGATCCGACCGTCTGCTGGAGACCTGTCTGCATGGGGTCACTGTTAGGTTGGGTCTCTCTGATGACACGGCGACGCAGACAGAGCGCCGCTTTCGACGGTTTTAAATCACAAAGAGTTCTATTAATAACAAACAGGTGGTGGTGTGAACCCATCCTGACCAATCAGCGTCTGTCTCTGTGTAGAATGGGCACTAAGTGAGGAACCCTATCCATGGCCAAGAACAGCCGAGAGTTTGATCAGTTAGGTTGTGGGTTCTGTTCCGTCGTCATCCGCTTATCCGGTGCCCGGGTCATGGGGGCAACAGCCTCAGACGGGAAGGCCAGACTTCTCTCACCCCGGCTGCATCCTCCATCTCACCCAGAAGGATCCTGAGGTGTTCCCTGTCTAGGTGTGAAACATAGTCTCTCCAGCAGGTCTGGGGTCTGCCTCTTGGTCTCCTCCTGGTGGGATGTTGGTCCTTTTTTCAGCTAAATTTGTTCACAATTGTATTTATTCCCAACAGAATAACACTTTATAATAAATCACAGAATAACAAATAACTGGTTCATGTTCATGTAATTCATCACTTTATGCTTCTTATGTCACTTTTTTTTACCTCCTTTCAGTCTGTATTGACCTCAATGTTTTGCCACATTATTCCTTCTATTTTATTATTTTAATATTTTATTATTTTTTATTTTCCTTCTTGTATATATACTGTCTCTTTCTTTCTTGTTGCTGCTGTAACGCACAAATTTCCCAAGTGTGGGATCAATAAAGTAAATCTAATCTAATCCAAAGAACTACAAACATGGAGGACAGATGAATATAATCTCTGTTCTCTGATTGGATAAGATGTTTTCCCATTAATTCAGATTAAAAAGATGATTAAAAACAACAAACTGAATACTTTCTAACGATCTGAAGCTCGTCAGAGACTGATGATTAATGACTGAACAATAAATACAATGATTTGATCTCCTTAATGTTCCTGGATTCCAGTGTGTGTGAGATCAGACGGGATGTGAAGGGGAGTACGTCTGATGGTGAGGGTCTTCGAGCATCGTTGACTAATTAAATTGGTCTCCAGGAAGTTCCACTCAGACTGAAGTGGAGATGGACACGGCTTATGATGGCATCAGGTGTTTTAAAGGTCATTTCATCAGATACTCTACATGTTTGTTCAAAAGGAATTCTTTCCGTTTCGTCGTCTTTTGTTTATCCGGGGCTGAAACGCAGGGGCAGCAGCCTCAGACGGGAAGCCTAGACTTCTCTCACCCTGGCTGCATCCTCCACCTCACCCTGGAGGATCTACGTTCCTACCCTCACCATGGTAACCAGGATCTATATTCCTACCCTCACCATGGTAACCAGGATCTACGTTCCTACCCACACCATGGTAACCAGGATCTACGTTCCTACCCTCACCATGGTAACCAGGATCTACGTTCCTACCCTCACCATGGTAACCAGGATCTACGTTCCTACCCTCACCATGGTAACCAGGATCTACGTTCCTACCCTCGCCATGGTAACCAGGATCTGAGTTCCTACCCTCACCATGGTAACCAGGATCTACGTTCCTACCCTCACCATGGTAACCAGGATCTACGTTCCTACCCTCACCATGGTAACCAGGATCTACGTTCCTACCCTCGCCATGGTAACCAGGATCTGAGTTCCTACCCTCACCATGGTAACCAGGATCTACATTCCTACCCTCACCATGGTAACCAGGATCTACGTCCCTACCCTCACCATGGTAATCAGGATCTACGTTCCTACCCTCACCATGGTAACCAGGATCCACATTCCTACCCTCACCATGGTAACCAGGATCTACGTCCCTACCCTCACCATGGTAACCAGGATCTACGTTCCTACCCTCACCATGGTAACCAGGATCTACGTTCCTACCCTCACCATGGTAACCAGGATCTACGTTCCTACCCTCACCATGGTAACCAGGATCTACGTTCCTACCCTCACCATGGTAACCAGGATCCACATTCCTACCCTCACCATGGTAACCAGGATCTACGTCCCTACCCTCACCATGGTAACCAGGATCTACGTTCCTACCCTCACCATGGTAACCAGGATCTATGTTCCTACCCTCACCATGGTAACCAGGATCTACGTTCCTACCCTCACCATGGTAACCAGGATCTACGTTCCTACCCTCACCATGGTAACCAGGATCTATGTTCCTACCCTCACCATGGTAACCAGGATCTACGTTCCTACCCTCACCATGGTAACCAGGATCTACGTTCCTACCCTCACTATGGTAACCAGGATCTACATTTCTACCCTCACCATGGTAACCAGGATCTATGTTCCTACCGTCACCATGGTAACCAGGATCTACGTTCCTACCCTCACCATGGTAACCAGGATCTACGTCCCTACCCTCACATTGGTAACCAGGATCTACGTTCCTACCCTCACCATGGTAACCAGGATCTATGTTCCTACCCTTACCATGGTAACCAGGATCTACGTTCCTACCCTCACCATGGTAACCAGCTTTGGGTGGTGACCGAAAGAATGAGTTCGTGGATACAAGCGGCCAAAATGAGCTTCCTCCACAGGGTTGCTGGGCTCTCACTCAGAGATCGGGTGAGGAGTTCTGCCATCCGGGAGGAGCTCAGTGTCGAGCCGCTCCTCCTCCCAGTCGAGAAAGCTGGATGGGGGGGTTCAGGCATCTGGTTGGGATGACCCCCAAGCACCTCACTGGTGAGGTGTTTCGGGCACGTCCCAAAGGGAGGAGACCAAGAAGCAGACCCTGGACCCACTGGTTAGACTATGTCTCACAGCTGGACAGGGAACGACTCGGGATCCTTTCCTGTGAGCTGTAGGATGAAGCTGGGGTGAGAGAAGCCTTGTCTTCCTGTCTGAGGCTGTTGCCCCCGCGACATGGCCCCGGATAAGCGGAAGGTGACGAAACAGACTAATAGTCTAATTTTCAGGGTTTTTTATTGTTCACATTTTATTTTTAATGGTGGCACGTCTTCGCCCGTCCGTCCTGCTGCCATCTTGTACACCACACATAGGAAACAGGAAGTAGCTGAATTGTATTCAAAGTAAACTAAAACAATCAGCATGGAAGTTACCAAATCATCTCACCACCTAAACCACCACAGAACGTTACGTGAAAGGTAGAGGACAAAGTTGGCATGCGGAGGAGAGTCTGACCTCTGCCATCTACTCAAAGACAGGAATTAAATAGCAGTGATTTGGACATGAAAGAGAAATCATGATGAGAAGATGATTAGATGTAATTTTATTCTGAAAGGGCAGAAAAGAAGTGTCAGTTTCTAAAGTTATTAAAGATTTAGAAAAAAAGAGAAGAAGTACAGAAAAAAAACCCAGATGCCCGACAGGGATGGCAATCAAGACAGAAACCCAGGCTTCTCTCACCCTGGCTGCATCTTCCAGCTCACCCTGAAGGATCCTGACTCGTTCCCTGGCCAGGCGTGAGACATAGTCTCTCCAGCGGGTCCAGGGTCTGCCTCTTGGTCTCCTCCTGGTGGGCCGTGCCCAAAACACCTCACCAGCAAGGTGCTCAGGGGGCATCCTGACCAGATGCCTGAACCAGACCATCTGGCTCCTCTCGACTTGGAGGAGGAGTGGCTCGGCACCGAGCTCCTCCCGAATGGCAGAGCTCCTCACCCAATCTCTGAGTGAGAGCCCAGTCACCCTGCGGAGGAAGATCATTTCAGCTGCTTGTACCTGCAATCTCATTCTTTCGGTCACCCCCCACAGGTTGTTACCATGGTGAGAGTAGAAACGTAGATCCTGGTTACCATGGTGAGAGTAGGAACGTAGATCCTGGTTACCATGGTGAGGGTAGGAACGTAGATCCTGGTTACCATGGTGATGGTAGGAACGTAGATCCTGGTTATCATGGTGAGGGTAGGAACGTAGATCCTGGTTACCATGGTGAGGGTAGAAACGAAGATCCAGGTTACCATGGTGAGAGTAGGAACATAGATCCTGGTTACCATGGTGAGAGTAGGAATGTAGATCCTGGTTACCATGGTGAGGGTAGGAATGTAGATCCTGGTTACCATGGTGAGGGTAGGAACGTAGATCCTGGTTACCATGTTGAGAGTAGGAACATAGATCCTGGTTACCATGGTGAGGGTAGGAATGTAGATCCTGGTTACCATGGTGAGGGTAGGAACGTAGATCCTGGTTACCATCAGAGGTGTCAAAAGTGCCAACATTTTCTACTCAAGTAGAAGTATAAATACTGAGTTAAAAAACTACTTTAGTAAAAGTAGAAGTATCAACTCAAGTTTTCTACTTAAGTAAAAGTAAAAAGTAACCTATTTTAAAACTACTTAAAGTAAAAAAGTAAAAGTAATTTTCAGAAAAAAAGGAATATTGTTAACAAAAGCGTATGAACATATTTTTTAACTATTATCACATGTTTTAAGGAGCAGAAAATATGATAATAAATCAAAGTGTTTTGGTGTTAAACTTAATGAATCAGAAACATTTATTTCTTAATAATCTTTATTGGAAATCGATTAATTAACACAATCAAATGTATTAACATAAGCAGGGCAATATGTAACGTCCCTTCAGCTACCAAGCTTCACTCTGCATCACCTAATTTAACCAACTTCAGCAGACACAAACACACTCAATGTTAAAAAAAAAAACAAAACACAAACACACTCAATGTTAAAAAATAAATAAATAAATAAAAAAAATGACCAAAAGGCTTTTTCAAGCCTTGAAGGCAGCTAGTTTTCAAAGTTCTTTGAGGCAATACTGAATAGTCTTTAACAAGTTGGTAAGTATGGGAGTGCCACATACAGCCTGGGCAGCGTTGCCAGGTGGGAGGTGCTGGATTATCGTACTAATGACGTAAAATTATTGTATTTTACAAAAAATATTGTACACCCAGTAAAACCACGCCCATTGACAAAATAACACCCTTTACATGCACCCGTAAGGCAGTGTGAGTGAAGGAAACACACAGGAGGCAAAATCCTTGGATTCTTTTTCTAAAATTTTAAGAACTGTAAAAATGAAAAAATAACCAGGGAAATAAGATTTTAAAAAACCAGTAGGGGCGGGACTTAGGAGACGGTATATATAAATTTATACATATGCATATCTACATGTATATGTGTACATATAAGGTTTTTTTAATGTTAACCCGAACATCTTGCATTATGCAAAATCTAAGCGATGTGTAGTTTTAATCTCCTCAGTCAGTCTTTATAAACTAATCAATAACATTTTGGATGCTTTTAAGCACAAATACTTCATCCACTACTATTTATGGATTAAACAGTTCAATTAGCTTTGTTTAAGATAAAATAGTGCATCACAGATCAAACTTATTTTTTATAAAAATACCATCTACTACATTTTCAGCAAAGACGTTTACAATAACCGCAGACTGAAAATAATAATAAAACATTTCTTTGCTGTTGTTTTTTTTTTTTTTTTAAAACGGATAATTCACTCAAAGTTCAGTGTTGCAGCATCAGAAACACTTTGATTTCCGAGCCCGCAACAAGTCTTAAACACGCAAACTAACCTTCCTGCTTTTTAAAAGTCTGTGGGCGGGGCTACTCGGCCCAAAGTAATGATTGACTGGACCTATCAGCCAATCATTCATCTGTTCCTTTGTTTGATGCATTCAGGGTTCATAAAAAAAAAAAAAAAAACTCCGACAAACAGTCGCGGCTATTCAACGGTGACAAAATGGAGAAAGTAGCGACTACTTTTTATAAATTTAACGAAGTAAAAGTACAGATAATTGCATAAAAAAGTAGTGAGTAAAAGTAAAAAGTAGACAAAAAAATAATTACTTCGTTAAAGTAAAGATAACGAGATTTTCTACTTGAGTAAGGTAACGAAGTAGTCTTACTTCGCTACTTGACACCTCTGGTTACCATGATGAGGGTAGGAAAGTAGATCCTGGTTACCATGGTGAGGGTAGGAACATAGATCCTGGTTACCATGGTGAGGGTAGGAACGTTGATCATGGTTACCATGGTGAGGGTAGGAACGTTGATCATGGTTACCATGGTGAGGGTAGGAACGTAGATCCTGGTTACCACGGAGAGGGTAGGAACGTAGATCCTGGTTACCATGGTGAGGGTAGGAACGTTGATCATGGTTACCATGGTGAGGGTAGGAACATTGATCATGGTTACCATGGTGAGGGTAGGAACGTAGATCCTGGTTACCACGGAGAGGGTAGGGACGTAGATCCTGGTTACCATGGTGAGGGTAGGAACGTAGATCCTGGTTACCATGGTGAGGGTAGGAACATAGATCCTGGTTACCATGGTGAGGGTAGGAACTTAGATCCTGGTTACCATGGTGAGGGTAGGAACATAGATCCTGGTTACCATGGTGAGGGTAGGAACGTAGATCCTGGTTACCATGGTGAGGGTAGGAACATAGATCCTGGTTACCATGGTGAGGGTAGGAACTTAGATCCTGGTTACCATGGTGAGGGTAGGAACATAGATCCTGGTTACCATGGTGAGGGTAGGAACATAGATCCTGATTACCTCTCTGTGCCGTTCTCTGGCACAGACTTCATCATACGATACGATTACCGATACAATATCAGACGATTTTATCGGCCAACTGATAATCATCCTGGACGCCCGTCTGCTCTGACTTTATAAAATGAGGAGTAAATTAAACTGTGAAGATAAAACGGCCATGTTTTTTTTCACTGCCCTTGTTATCCTTTCCGTCATGCTAACAGCGGCTGTAGCCTAGAGACAGTCTGACCTTGTTTATGTGTGTATCATGTGTGTGTGTTGTCATGTTAGGTTTGTCTTTTTTCACGGAGAATCCGTTTCTCTCCACATCGCTCTCTGCATGGTCGCACGCGTGCCAAACAAAACTCTAAAGGTTACAACCATCAAATGCCCGACATCAACACGGCCAAACGAACGCAGGTTTAAAAACGCTTTATTTATGTTGATCGTTTTTTTTAATGAGACAGAGTGACCAGCGTCGGTTGTCATGGTGATTAGAAGGGTCTTAAAAAACTCCAAGAAAGCAAAAGTGAACTTGAAACAATCCGGCTTTCGTTTACTGACAAGAACAAGTCGACACCGACGCTGGTGAACGATATGTGCCAACACCCACTGGATTAATTATGACTGGTTCATCAGATAACGAGGTTGATGCAGTGACTTGTTTTTACAGCTTCAGTCCATCTTTAATAAACATGGTTTTGACACAAGAACAACCTCCAGAGTTACCATGGTGAGGGTAGGAATGTAGATCCTGGTTACCATGGTGAGGGTAGGAATGTAGATCCTGGTTACCATGGTGAGGGTAGGAATGTAGATCCTGGTTACCATGATGAAGGAAGGAACGTAGATCCTGGTTACCATGGTGAGGGTAGGAACGTAGATCCTGGTTACCATGGTGAGCGTAGGAACGTAGATTCTGGTTACCATGGTGAGGGTAGGAACGTAGATCCTGGTTACCATGGTGAGCGTAGGAACGTAGATTCTGGTTACCATGGTGAGCGTAGGAACGTAGATTCTGGTTACCATGGTGAGCGTAGGAACGTAGATTCTGGTTACCATGGTGAGGGTAGGAACGTAGATCCTGGTTACCATGGTGAGCGTAGGAACGTAGATTCTGGTTACCATGGTGAGCGTAGGAACGTAGATTCTGGTTACCATGGTGAGCGTAGGAACGTAGATCCTGGTTACCATGGTGAGCGTAGGAACGTAGATCCTGGTTACCATGGTGAGCGTAGGAACGTAGATCCTGGTTACCATGGTGAGCGTAGGAACGTAGATTCTGGTTACCATGGTGAGCGTAGGAACGTAGATTCTGGTTACCATGGTGAGGGTAGGAACGTAGATCCTGGTTACCATGGTGAGGGTAGGAAGGTAGATCCTGGTTACCATGGTGAGGGTAGGAACGTAGATCCTGGTTACCATGGTGAGGGTAGGAACGTAGATCCTGGTTACCATGGTGAGGGTAGGAACGTAGATCCTGGTTACCACGGTGAGGGTAGGAACGTAGATCCTGGTTACCATGGTGAGGGTAGGAACATAGATCCTGGTTACCATGGTGAGGGTAGGAACGTAGATTCTGGTTTCCATGGTGAGGGTAGGAACGTAGATCCTGGTTACCACGGTGAGGGTAGGAACGTAGATCCTGGTTACCATGGTGAGGGTAGGAACGTAGATCCTGGTTACCACGGTGAGGGTAGGAACGTAGATCCTGGTTACCATGGTGAGGGTAGGAACGTAGATCCTGGTTACCATGGTGAGGGTAGGAACATAGATCCTGGTAAATGTTTGTCCCTAGGAAGATCTTAAGAAGTGTTTTCTCTCGGTTGAAAACTAATGAAATCCTTTGATAAAAAATATGTGTGTGTTTATGAGTTTGGGACCTGAATTTTCTAAATTCAATTCAATTCAATTCAATTTTATTTGTATAGCCCAAAATCACAGAATGTCCGTCTCAATGGGCTTCACAAGAAAAAGAGGAATGTATAAACACAAATACACAACAAGAAAAATAACTAACAAATGCTAACTAAACAAGACTAGCACATTTATGCACTTAGACTCTCCTTCTCGGTGAGGAAAAACTCCTAAAAAACCCATCAGTGGGGAAAAAATAAGAAACCTCATGGGGATCCACGTGAAAGAGAGATCATGTAAATTTTTACAGTGAAGTTCAAAAGAGGGCAGCATGGTGGCACATGGGTTAGCATTGTGGCTTCACAGCAAGAAGTCAGGGAGTTTGAGTTCTGGAGTGGGGATGAGGCTTGAAACACTGTTCTTTCTGTGTGTAGTTTGCATGTTCTCCCTGTGTATGTGTGGGTTTTCTCTGGTTTCCTACAAAAACATACATGTTACGTTGATTGGCTGCTGGGAAATGTGCCCCTAGGAATGAGTATGTGTGTGGATGGTTGTGTGTATGGCCCTGCAAATGATTGGCGACCTGTTTGGGGTGTATCTTGCTTCTTGCCTGAATTCACCTGGGATAGGCTCCGGCAACCACAGCGACACATTAGCGGTAAACGATCTGGAAGACGAAACAAAATGAGTTTCACAGAATTTTATTTTCTGTTAGTGTTAGAAAAATTTCACAGTTTGGAGTTGAAACCTTAAGTTCATCTATAGTTGGTAGTGAGTAACTGTGGGTAATTTAAAATCCCTTCTCTGGTTTGAGAGATGTGGAGTTTAAAAAAGTGTTACAGAGGCACAAACGCACGGACCGGTCTCATCCGTCTTGTATTAATGAGTGAATGACAGCATAGTGGCACAGTGGGTAACATAGTGGGTAGCACAGCAAGAAGGTCAGGGGTTCAAATCCTGGGCGGGGGAGGAGGTTTGAAACACTGTCCTTTCTGTGTGAAGTATGCATGTTCTTCCCATGTATGTGTGGGTTTCCTCCGGGTGCTCCGGTTTCTTCCCAGCCTCCAAAATCATGCGCCCTAGGTTGAGGGCCCCCTCGAAAACGAGACGTCTTATCTCACGGGGCGGGGCTTATCATCTCAAGGGGCGGGGCTTATCCTCCTAATAAAACGTGTCTGTGGCGTCTATACCCTGTACAGTGAAATCTGTGTGGGCATACCCAGCTGTATGCCCACTAAAACATCTCTAAGTGGTAGTTTTGGTCGGAGCACGCAGCTTGAACCGTCGAGTCCCGGAACGACCTTTAGGCAGTATCGTTTAAACTGAACCCGACTCGTGTCTGTCACCTCCTAACAACACGTCTCATCCTGTCGCCTTCAGTCACCTGCGTTTACAGATGATTCATCCAGACGGCGCCGCTCCTCGATGACTGACCGACCTGACCTTGACCATCTAAGCTCCCGGAGCGACGACGTACCGCTTTAGTTTTCACTCCGCTGACTGTCGATGACGAGAGGTCACGCCACCTGAACTTCCTGGAGCGTTCGAGCTCACAGTTCACCAGACAGAGTGACCGTCGTCGGTCGTCATGGTGATTAGAAGGGTCTTAAAGAACTCCAGGAGGGAAGAAATGAACTTGAAACAATCCGGCTTTCGTTTACTGACAAGAACAAGTCGACACCGACGCTGCTGAACGATAGGTGCCAACACCTACTGGATTAATTATGACTGGTTCATCAGATAACGAGGTTGATGCAGTGACTTGTTTTTACAGCATACTGTATGTCCATCTTTAATAAACATGATTTTAACACGAGATGAGTCTCCAGAAGAACGCTTACTCTCTCTGTGACACCAGAGATCCTGGTTACCATGGTGAGGGTAGGAACGTAGACCCTGATTACCATGGTGAGGGTAGGATCGTAGATCCTGGTTACCATGGTGAGAGTAGGATCGTAGATCCTGGTTACCATGGTGAGGGTAGGAAAATAGATCCTGGTTACCATGGTGAGAGTAGGATCGTAGATCCTGGTTACCATGGTGAGGGTAGGAAGGTAGATCCTGGTTACCATGGTGAGGGTAGGAACGTAGATCCTGGTCACCATGGTGAGGGTGGGAACGTACATCCTGGTCACCATGGTGAGAGTAGGATCGTAGATCCTGGTTACCATGGTGAGGGTAGGAAAATAGATCCTGGTTACCATGGTGAGAGTAGGATCGTAGATCCTGGTTACCATGGTGAGGGTAGGAAGGTAGATCCTGGTTACCATGGTGAGCGTAGGAACGTAGATCCTGGTCACCATGGTGAGGGTGGGAACGTACATCCTGGTCACCATGGTGAGGGTAGGAACGTAGATCCTGGTTACCATGGTGAGGGTAGGAACGTAGATCCTGGTTACCATGGTGAGGGTAGGAACGTAGATCCTGGTTACCATGGTGAGGGTAGGAACGTAGATCCTGGTCACCATGGTGAGGGTGGGAACGTACATCCTGGTCACCATGGTGAGGGTAGGAACATAGATTCTGGTTACCATGGTGAGGGTAGGAACGTAGATCCTGGTTACCATGGTGAGGGTAGGAACGTAGATCCTGGTTACCATGGTGAGGGTAGGAACGTAGATCCTGGTAACCATGGTGAGGGTAGGAACGTAGATCCTGGTTACCATGGTGAGGGTAGGAACGTAGATCGACTTGTAAATCGAGAGCTTTGCTTTTCGGCTCAGCTCTTTTTTTACCATGAATTGTGCTTCAAATAAACTTGTCTGGCTTTGAATCAATCACCATGTTTTTTTTTCAGGGTGGGCGTAACCTTCCCCCGTTTTGTGATTCTGAGCCGGTTTATAAATAACAGAATCAAAATGTTACATTTTAAAGAGTCCCGATGTAAGATTTTTTCCGAGTGAACGAACCAGACACAACAAACCAAAGCAGATGTGTTTACTTTACAGATAAATAAAACCCTCCCACACCGTGACGATGGTTACCTGCCCTTCCTTGCATCTCCTTCATTATGACTGACGACCTCATGTTCTAATTGGCTCTTGTCTCTGGTTTCCAGGACGACCACACAATGTTCTTCCAGTTCGGGCCGTCCATCGAGCAGCAGGCCTCCGTCATGTTGAACATTATGGAGGAGTACGACTGGAACATCTTCTCCATAGTGACCACCTACTACCCCGGGTACCAGGACTTTGTCAACAAGGTACAGACACTTCACATCTTCATCATTCATTCCATCCATACCAGGTACTGGTAAGCTACTGATGTACCCACAGCTGTCCTGGGGCAGACTGACAGAAGCCAGGCTGCCATTTTTGTGCCATCGGTCCCTCTGACCATCACCAACCAATCACACACACACCATCCAGACTAGGTAGGTGACGTGTCTTGCCCAGGGACACAGACACAATTTGATCTCAACAGTCGTCCCACTGGAGTACCAGGGGTTCCAGCGGTCTCCCATCCAAGTACTGCCCAGGCCCAGCTTGCATAGCTTCTAAGGTCTGATGGGATCAGGCATTGACAGGCTGGCATGGGCACCATAACCTGAGTCGCCCCCCTAAGAGGAGCAAACACCAACCCAACCAGTCTGCCGTACATCTGCATCTTAAAGCCACCGAACACACATTTGAGGACAATGAGGTTTAGATTCTAAGTGGAAAGAACGGAGGGTTTAAAAAGGAGCAAAACAAGCCATCTTTGTAAAAAAAAAATCCTTCTCTGAACAGGAATGGAGGCTTAAGGCCCCCGCTAAAGGACCAATAAAGGTTTTCTAGATTCTTGAAGATACAACTTACCTTGAGTTCATATTAGCATTCCCACCCCCTGGTCTAAAGTAGAATCAATGATCTTATTGGGACCAGTTCAGTTTCACAGGACTATTGACATGTCCGTGTAGTCCCTCATTCATCCAGGAGTGATCCATAGTAGAAAAAGTTTCAAAAAAGTCTTCTGGACAGTTTAATTCTTGAACGAGACGTTTCGACTTCCATCCGGAAATCATTTTCAATCTGATAGAAATGGACTGAAAACTGGATCTAAATATACTCACCTCAGTAAAAGGAAAAAAATGGTAAGAAGGGCTCGACCAATGAAACTGTGTTACCTATGATGGCCGTGAATGGCTCCTATTGTAACCACAGACCAGTAAACGAACCCCATTATAAAAATGCCAAAAGACTAGTGAATAGAAATTCCTGCTAACGAGAGGCGTGAATCTGGGTCACGAGGTGTCATCTTTAGTCCATGGCTTCAAAAGGCTGCTGTAAATCCTGGGCAAAATGTATCTAACGCCTCCACTCCGATTCAGTGAGGGACTCTCTTTCATCACAAAGATGGCTTCCTTCACCCCTCTTTCAAACCATCCTTTCTCTCTACTTAGAATCTTCACCTCACTGTCCTCAAAAGTGTGTTTGGTGGATTTAAGATGCAGATGTACAGCAGACTGTGGACCACTAGAGGCTTCTCTTCTGTGTTGGTAAAGTCTTTTGTGGAGTGGTTGCTTCGTTTCCCCAATGTAGTGTTCTTTGCAGCTCCCTTCACTGCACCGGATCGAATAAACTACATTGCTCTGTTTTTCTGTAGCCATCTTGTCTTTAGGATGTACTAGTTTCTGATGGAATGTGTTGACTGGTTTAAAGAAAACTGGGATGTCATGTTGTCTGAAGATTCTCTGTAACTTCTTGGACAGTCCTGACACGTAGGGAATAGAGACTCCATTTTTCCTCTTCTCAGTTTCTGTTTCCCTCTTCTCATGTTTCTTGGACGCTCTCACCCTATTCAGGGCCCATTTGGGGTATCCACAGACCGAGAGGGCTTTTTGGACATGCTGTGTCTCATTCTCCTTAGCCTCTGTGCTCGTGGGTACCTCCTCCGCCCTGTGTTGTAAAGTTCTGATGATGACGCCCAGTTTGTGTTGCAATGGATGATTAGAGTCAAACTGTAGGTATTGGTCTGTGTGAGTGGGTTTCCTGTATACTTCCAGTTGCAAATTCCCGTCCTCTCCTATGATCACAGCGCAGTCTACTGGCATGTGTTTAACACTAGAATTACCAGAATTCTATAACTACTAGAACTCCCACGGCCGTCAATTTGATGATTCACGCTATTAAAATATCAGAAAAACAAATTAAAAAAATCTAGATAATAAAAACATTATTACATGAAGCATTTATTTATTTACAATTTATACTTGTTGACTCCTCCCACATGCTGACTCCTCCTATACACTTCCCGCACGCATGCGCACACACGCATATCTGGAGCGGTTTTTGGTGCGGTTTTGTCGCACCAGGCACGTTCTTCTTCTTTCCAAACCTTCTCCTCATTTGTTAAATTGACGACTTCGGTAGTTCTAGTGACAATAGGGGAACGTCAAGCCGGTTGGTCAGTTTCGGTTAAGACAATGACAGGTAATTAGATTACAAGAGAGGCGAGCTAAGACCGCCCCTCCCCACCGCTCCCCGCCTCTACCATTGTTAACAAGTTACTACCTTTAAAATATAAACATTGTTAACTGGTTGGTTGGCATTAGCTCCTCCCCCTTAGGGGCGGGGCTAACTCCGGGTATTTTAAATAGAACCAGTTCTCAGGTTCATTCTGATTAAAAATGATTGGATGAAGTTTAAACATCTTGATCATCAAACACGCTGCCCAATGATTCATGATCTGGTTCTTTTTATTGAATTTTCATTCAAACCTGATAAAAAAATCCAATAATTTTCTCATAATTATTATTTTGTTCTCTAAAATCCAGACTTTATTTCAGTGAAAGTATGAGAACATTTCAAATTAAAAGTCCTGGTTTCAGTTTTTATGAACAAAGTCTTGCCATGCTCTTATTCTGATGGTTTAATGTCCTCCTTTAACTAAACTAAGAACCCCAAACATGAAGGTGATGATTTTTGTTTGATTTTTTCATCCAAAAACAGGATCCACTTTGTGAGTTTTTTAAATCCATTTACCTCTAAATTAAAACAGAAACTTTCTTTGTGAAGAGCTGTGCACTGCAAAGTGTAAACATACTGTGTTACATACTGTAACCAATCATCTGACCTCCTGTAAGTCACTCCTGCACATCCAGATGCTCCTCTTTAAATCATTCCTTCACATCCAGGCGTTCCTCTCATTTAGGAAACCCTCTGTAGACCGATGAAGTGCCTCATTCCCCTCCGGCACCTCGTCCTACTCCTCCTCTTAAAGCAGGACTTTATTCCATCCCATAATAAGCTGTAAAACATCCTCTCAGGAAGATAAGGGGTGTCAGTCTGACATGATTCTGATCTCTTTAATGGAAAAGGTTCCAGTTTCCTTCGGGGTTCGTCCTCTCAGCGAGGCTTATCTGGCAGGGAGAGCAGATACGGGACTTGTGTGATCATCACACACATCTGAAAGAAGCAGCGAATCACGTTCAGGACGGTTTTAAGATGAAAGAGGAGCCGATGGACATGAAAGAGGTGAAGGAGGAGGGTCAGTTCCTCCAAAAAGAGGGTTTCTGTTTTTCTGAAAAGACAATTTCTCATCTTTTAGGATAAAAAAATAATCAAAATTTCCACGGAATAAAACAAGGATTTAAGTGGAGGAGTTTAAGTATGTCGGGTTCCTACCCTCACCATGGTAACCGGGATCTACGTTCCTACTCTCACCATAGTAACCAGGATCTATGTTCCTACCCTCACCATGGTAACCGGGATCTACGTTCCTACTCTCACCATAGTAACCAGGATCTACGTTCCTTTCCTCACCATGGTAACCAGGATCTACGTTCCTACCCTCACCATGGTAACCAGGATCTACGTTACTACCCTCACCAGGGTAACCAGGATCTACGTTACTACCCTGACCATGGTAACCGGGATCTACATTCCCACTCTCACCATGGTAACCAGGATCTACGTTCCTACCCTCACCATGGTAACCAGGATCTACGTTCCTACCCTCACCATGGTAACCAGGATCTACGTTACTACCCTCACCATGGTAACCGGGATCTACGTTACTACCCTCACCATGGTAACCGGGATCTACATTCCTACCCTAACCATGGTAACCAGGATCTACGTTCCTACCCTCACCATGGTAACCAGGATCTACGTTACTACCCTCACCATGGAAACCAGGATCTACGTTCCTACCCTCACCATGGTAACCAGGATCTACGTTACTGCCCTCACCATGGTAACCAGGATCTACGTGACTACCCTCACCATGGTAACCGGGATCTACATTCCTACTCTCACCATGGTAACCGGGATCTACATTCCTACTCTCACCATGGTAACCAGGATCTACGTTACTACCCTCACCATGGTAACCAGGATCTACGTTCCTACCCTCACCATGGTAACCAGGATCTACGTTACTACCCTCACCATGGTAACCAGGATCTACGTGACTACCCTCACCATGGTAACCGGGATCTACATTCCTACTCTCACCATGGTAACCAGGATCTACGTTCCTACCCTCACCATGGTAACCAGGATCTACGTTACTACCCTCACCATGGTAACCAGGATCTACGTTACTACCCTCACCATGGTAACCGGGATCTACATTCCTACTCTCACCATGGTAACCAGGATCTACGTTCCTACCATCACCATGGTAACCAGGATCTATGTTCCTACCCTCACCATGGTAACCAGGATCCACATTCCTACTCTCACCATGGTAACCAGGATCTATGTTACTACCCTCACCATGGTAACCAGGATCTATGTTACTACCCTCACCATGGTAACCAGGATCTATGTTACTACCCTCACCATGGTAACCAGGATCTATGTTACTACCCTCACCATGGTAACCAGGATCTACGTTCCTACCCTCACCATGGTAACCAGGATCTACGTTACTACCCTCACCATGGTAACCAGGATCTACGTTCCTACCCTCACCATGGTAACAAGGATCGACGTTCCTACTCTCACCATGGTAACCGGGATCTACATTCCTACTCTCACCATGGTAACCAGGATCTACGTTCCTACACTCACCATGGTAACCAGGATCTACGTTCCTACCCTCACCATGGTAACCAGGATCTACGTTCCTACCCTCACCATGGTAACCAGGATCTACGTTCCTACCCTCACCATGGTAACCAGGATCTACGTTCCTACCTTCACCATGGTAACCGGGATCTACGTTCCTACACTCACCATGGTAACCAGGATCTACGTTCCTACCCTCACCATGGTAACCAGGATCTACATTCCTACCCTCACCATAGTAACCAGGATCTATGTTCCTACCTTCACCATGGTAACCGGGATCTACGTTCCTACACTCACCATGGTAACCAGGATCTTCGTTCCTACCCTCACCATGGTAACCAGGATATACGTTCGTACCCCCACCGCTAGAGAGACTATGTCTCACAGCTGGCTGGGGAACACCTGAGGATCCTCCTGGGTGATATGAAGGATGCAGCCAGGGTGAGAGAAGCTTGGTCTTCCCGTCTGAGGGTGTTGCCCCAGCGACCCGGCCCCGGATGAGTGGAAGTCAACAGAAAGGAACGAAATAAATGCAGAAATGGCCTAAGAATGTTTTGTCCTTTTCATCTTCTGAACCACGTATCGTTAAGTAAGAAGGCGGGACCTATCCTGGCTGATTTCAGCTAAAAGGCAGGATACACCCCGAACAAGAACACACACACATTACACTCACACATTCCTAAGGGTTCATTTCCTGGCAGCCAATCAACCTAACATGTATGTTTTTGGAGGAAACCAGAGAAAACCCACACATACATGAGGAGAACATACAAACTACACACAGAAAGAACAGTGTTTCAAACTTTGTACCCACCTGGGATTCGAACTCACGACCTTCTTGCTGTAAGGCCCCTGTGCCACCCACTGTGCCACCTCTGCCACCCTCTAAAATCAGCAGAGTTTTTTATTCATTCATGTTTGAGTCGATTCCAATGTTTTCTGAACACCAGGTTGTTCTTCATCTTGGATTTTGTTCTCTACCCACATTCTAATTATTCAAATGCCAGGTTGTTTTTGGCCACGGATTTTCGATGCCCTCCCCTCATATGTAAATAGGAAGTGTTCTAGTGAGCATGCTCAGTCCGAACATTCTTTTATTTTCATGTAAAGATAAGCGAATAGAAGCATAAATGCTTGTTTTTCTAACTTAATGGAGTTTTTACACTGTGTCATGCACACACCTTGAGGGTGGGACTAAACAGGGAGCGAGAGGAGGGGGAATTCTCGGTCATAAAAACAGACGATAAACTAAATATATATTTTTATGAGATTTTTTTCTTCAAATATCAGATTTCTGTGTTTAGAGGTCCCGTGTTTCTCCACCATCTTATCCCCTCATACTGGCACGGTGCCCGCTCTTTAAACGCCATCTCTTCTTGTTTCCACCAGATCCGCAGCACCATAGATAACAGCTTCGTGGGCTGGGAACTGGAGGAGGTCCTCCTTCTGGACATGTCCGTGGATGACGGGGACACGAAGATCCAGAACCAGATGAAGAAACTGCAGAGTCCGGTTTTCCTGCTTTACTGCACCAAAGAGGAGGCCACCACCATCTTCGAGGTGGCGCACTCGGTGGGGCTCACGGGTTACGGCTACACCTGGATTGTTCCCTCGTTAGTGGCCGGAGATGCTGATCACGTTCCAGACGTTTTCCCTATAGGTAATTAACACGAAAACGACATCTTCACTCATAACGAAGCAGGAAGTGAATGAGAGGAGGGAGGTCCCAGAGAGGGAGAAGGGGGAGGAGCTTAAGGACTTAGAATTAATGGAGAGAAAAGAGGTGAAGAAGCGTGTGCAGGCAGGCTGGCTGGAACGACTTGGTCTGGTGAGAGCGGCCATGCTGATTGGTCTAGAGACTGCATCCTCCAGCTCACTTGGAAGGATCCCGAGTCGTTCCCCGGCCAGCTGTGAGACATAGTCTCTCCAGCAGGTCCGGGGTCTGTCTCTTGGTCTCCTCCTGGTGGGACGTTCCAGAACCACCCCATGTGGCTCCTGTCAACCTGAAGGAGGAGCAGCTTGATACTGAGCTTATCTCAAATGGCAGAGTGAGAGCCCAGCAACCCATTTGGGCCGCTTGTATCCGTGATCTCATTCTTTCGGTCACCAACCACAGCTGGTTACCATGGTGAGGGTAGGAACGTAGATCCTGGTTACCATGGTGACGGTAGGAACGTAGATCCTGGTTACCATGGTGAGGGTAGGAATATAGATCCTGGTTACCATGGTGAGGATAGGAACATAGATCCTGGTTACCATGGTGAGGGTAGGAACATAGATCCTGGTTATCATGGTGAGGGTAGGAATATAGATCCTGGTTACCATGGTGAGGGTAGGACCGTAGATCCTGGTTACCATGGTGAGGATAGGAGCATAGATCCTGGTTACCATGGTGAGGGTAGGAACATAGATCCTGGTTACCATGGTGAGGGTAGGAACGTAGATCCTGGTTTTCAGCTCGGCTCTTTTTTTTTACCACGTTAGTGACTTAAAAAGAAATAACCCGTCGTCATGGCGACGGCAGAGACAGAAACTGGACGCGGTCCAAATAATTCACAGTTTGATTTTTAACTCATATTTTAATTAGTAATAATTAACCGTGTGTCGGATCCGTGTTTCGTAAACGAGGCTCGGGGTTGTAAACGACTGGGAACCACCTGGTGGAGGAAACGCTGACATGTGCCCACCCGCCTGCCTGCGGGTTTCACGCTGGGAGAAGAAACATTTCTTCAGTGACATATAAACCTCTTTAAATAATTATTGTCTCGTTAAAGCGTCGTCAGTATAATTGCTTCTTTAGTTCAGCTCGACCCGCGGCTGTGTTTTCACACGCCTGCTATTTTCTGCCTCTCACTCTTTCTCTCGCTCACTCTCTCACCCTCTCACCCTCTCTCTCTCTCTCTCCCAGGGCTCATCTCGGTGTCGTATGACGAATGGGACTACAACATCGAGGCCAGGGTGCGTGATGCGGTGGCTGTCATCGCCACGGCAACCTCCACCATGATGCTGGACCGAGGGCCGCACACGCTCCAGAAGTCCAGCTGCCTCGGAACGCCCGATAAGAAAGGCACCACGAGCGGGCACTCCAAAGAAATCCTGAAGTGAGTCCATTACACTGCGTGGCACATCGATGCCCAATCAATACCATGATATAAACACCACCGATCAGCCAATAGGAGTTCACTCCAACGCTCTGAGTCACCAGGAAGTTGATCCTGTGACCAGTTAGACGTCCTTATACCGTCACCATGGTAACCAGGATCTACATTCCTACCCTCACCATGGTAACCAGGATCTACATTCCTACCCTCACCATGGTAACCAGGATCTACGTTCCTACCCTCACTATGGTAACCAGGATCTATGTTCCAACCCTCACCATGGTAACCAGGATCTACATTCCTACCCTCACCATGGTAACCAGGATCTACGTTCCTACCCTCACCATGGTAACCAGGATCTACGTTCCTACCCTCACTATGGTAACCAGGATCTACGTTCCTACCCTCACCATGGTAACCAGGATCTACATTCCTACCCTCACCATGGTAACCAGGATCTACGTTCCTACCCTAACCATGGTAACCAGGATCTACATTCCTACCCTCACCATGGTAACCAGGATCTACGTTCCTACCCTCACTATGGTAACCAGGATCTACGTTCCTACCCTCACCATGGTAACCAGGATCTACATTCCTACCCTCACCATGGTAACCAGGATCTACGTTCCTACCCTCACCGTGGTAACCAGGATCTACGTTCCTACCCTCACCGTTGTAACCAGGATCTATGTTCCTACCCTCACCGTGGTAACCAGGATCTACGTTCCTACCCTCACCGTGGTAACCAGGATCTACGTTCCTACCCTCACCATGGTAACCAGGATCTACGTTCCTACCCTCACCATGGTAACCAGGATCTACGTTGCTACCCTCACCGTGGTAACCAGGATCTACGTTCCTACCCTCACCATGGTAACCAGGATCTACGTTCCTACCCTCACCATGGTAACCAGGATATACGTTCCTACCCTCCCCATGGTAACCAGGATCTACATTCCTACCCTCACCATGGTAACCAGGATGTGTGTTTTTAAAGAGGTACCAGCTTCACGGAGGTATAGTCTATCCGGGTGATTTCACCCGAGAGGCAGGATACACCATGAGCAGGTCCCCAGTCTGTTGCAGGGCCACACACACACACTCATTCCTAGGACCCAATCAACCTAATATGTATGTTTTTGCATAAAGAACATGTAAACCACACACAGACGGAGAACCTGCCAGCTCTTCCCTTTCGTTTCACCCACATTCATTTTGAAATAAAATCATCCTTCTTTTTTTTTTTTTTTTTTGGTTGGTTTAATGAATAAAAAACGAACCTCAGTCAATAATTAACCCTCGTTTAGCTTCAGAGGGCGTGGTCACGTCGATCCGAGCTTCCACAGGTAACTGATCGCCCGGGGACGGCACTGGAGGCTGGCAATGGAGGCTGGCAGTGGAATCCAGCGAGCCTCACACCCTCACTCTGCCATGACACACGCATGTAGAATAAATGTTTATGATGAGCGTGCGGCGGCACGTGCCGTCTTCCTGCCCGTTTACTGTTATTTATTTTCTTTGTTTTGTTTACTTGATGAATGAGATGTGATGGGCACCTCTTATGCAAGCCGTGCCATCGCTGCTGGGCGGAGGTTGATGTATTGTTGGTCTCCTCTCTGGGTTTAATAACAAGGATGCCCGCGCTCGCCACCACCGAGCAGTCCTTAGAGGACGTCATCCGACACGCGGTTAGCCCTCAATCATCCCTCCGGCTCACACCTGGGAGCGCTCCCGTCCCATTGGTGGAGCTGGAAACACGTCACACACACTTAATTCTTTCCATTCGGCTCCACTGGAAAAAAAAAAAAAAGCAATAATAGTGCCATATGTTGGCCCGGTCCGGCGTGGCTGCAGGCCACAGCGGGCAGGATTCCAGGAGCCTGACATCCCGTCACTGCTGATGGACACAGATGAGACATCCCAGTGAGTCACTGGGAAAGTTGTTTAGAGCTGTTTACTCCACATGCACTCCTGACTGGCAGAAGGATCACCCGGGTAACGGTGGTCCTGATGCTGCTGGAGACGGGATCAGATGCTCCCTGTGGAATTCAGAACGTTAGGATTATAGGTTGTGGGTTTTAAAGGTGTAACCGATTCGGGCACGGCAGCAGACAGACTGGTTACAATACAGTATTATTTACCCCTAGTGGGGGCATTCACGTGCGCAGCGGCACAGTTCGATCCACCCAGCTTCTGAGATGGACGTTAAGGCAGGTGAGTGGAAGGGTGAATCCAAATGCGGACATGATTTTCCGGGTTACAGACTATTTTATTTAGACTGTGAGTGAGAGTGAGAGTGAGGATGGTGGTCTGGCAAGTGAGCGGGTAGGAATAGAGGTGGATGGCCACTCCAGAGTCGGGTAGGATCCTTAGAGAGGAGAACCAGGAATATGTAGTGTGTCTGATGAGGAGCAGCTGGGTGAGCCGGATGAGGTGCAGGTATGAGCACGCCCAAAAACCACGACTGACTTCCTGAATCTCTCAGTTCTGAAACACAGAGTACCGGGCTGTTCGCTGTGACTGTTTCTTTAAGAAGCCAGAGTCTCATAATCCTGGTTACCATGGTGAGGGTAGGAACGTAGATCCTGGTTACCATGGTGAGGGTAGGAACGTAGATCCTGGTTACCATGGTGAGGGTAGGAACGTAGATCCTAGTTACCATGGTGAAGGTAGGAACGTAGATCCTGGTTACCATGGTGAGGGTAGGAACGTAGATCCTGGTTACCATGGTGAAGGTAGGAACGTAGATCCTGGTTACCATGGTGAGGGTAGGAACGTAGATCCTGGTTACCATGGTGAGGGTAGGAACATAGATCCTGGTTACCATGGTGAGGCTAGGAACGTAGATCCTGGTTACCATGGTGAGGGTAGGAACATAGATCTTGGTTACCATGGTGAAGGTAGGAACGTAGATCCTGGTTACCATGGTGAGGGTAGGAACGTAGATCCTGGTTACCATGGTGAGGGTAGGAACATAGATCCTGGTTACCATTGTGAGGCTAGGAACGTAGATCCTGGTTACCATGGTGAGGGTAGGAACATAGATCCTGGTTACCATGGTGAAGGTAGGAACGTAGATCCTGGTTACCATGGTGAGGGTAGGAACGTAGATCCTGGTTACCATGGTGAGGGTAGGAACGTAGATCCTGGTTACCATGGTGAGGGTAGGTACGTAGATCCTGGTTACCATGGTGAGGGTAGGAACATAGATCCTGGTTACCATGGTGAAGGTAGGAACGTAGATCCTGGTTACCATGGTGAGGGTAGGAACATAGATCCTGGTTACCATGGTGAGGCTAGGAACATAGATCCTGGTTACCATGGTGAGGGTAGGAACATAGATCCTGGTTACCATGGTGAGGGTAGGAACATAGATCCTGGTTACCATGGTGAAGGTGGGAGCTTAGATCCTGGTTACCATGGTCTGGGTCACTCTTAGACCCTCTTTTTTGGGGAATAGGGAACCTCTTTCTGTGCCCGTGAAGACTTCCCTCTGCTTGACGTGCTCTCTGCGCTCGGCGCTGCGCTGCTCCTTCTCTCTGTCACCCTCCGCCTGCGGTGGCAGAGCAGTGTGTGTTTATTAGAAAGCGACCAGGCCGCTCTCTTGTGCTTCTTTGTGTCTGCAGAACAAATGACCATCTCTTCTCCTCAAACTGTCCTCTCAGATGAAGTGAGTCAGACCATCTATTGACACGATTATGCCACCTGCCCGTTCCAACGCTCCGTTTCAATCTTCATCTCTTCAGCTGAGAGACTCAAACCGCAGCTCGACTGGAAACAGGAAGCCCAAATAGAACAATCTCCAAACAAAAACAGTTAATTACTGTTTTCTAAATATAAATCCCATCAATGAACGGATGGAGGATGGATTAGAGCGATCCTGACTCTGTGAGGAGGGGTGCACTGGGAGGGTTTGAAACGCTGGAGACAGAACAAATCAATGTGTCAGATTATTGGAAGGTTTAAGTCGGTTTTGGGTTGATTTAGGCTCTTATTTTGAAATTTCAGGGTTTTCTTTAGTGTAAATTACATCTTGATTCTAAGATTTAACGCCTCATTTATCAAGCGTACGTACGCCGACTCGTGACGTTTGTGAACCCAAAGATGTGGAAACGAGAGGAGATTTATTTGTCCAGTGTAGGGGAACTCGTCTTTTCTAAGTTTGGGTTACCATGGTGAGGGTAGGAATGTAGACCCTGGTTACCATGGTGAGGGTAGGAACGTAGATCCTGGTTACCATGGTGAGGGTAGGAACGTAGATCCTGGTCACCATGGTGAGGGTAGGAACGTAGATCCTGGTTACCATGGTGAGGGTAGGAACGTAGATCCTGGTTACCATGGTGAGGGTAGAAACGTAGATCCTGATTACCATGGTGAGGGTAGGAACGTAGATCCTGGTTACCATGGTGAGGGTAGGAACGTAGATCCTGGTTACCATGGTGAGGGTAGGAACGTAGATCCTGGTTACCATGGTGAGGGTAGGAACGTAGATCCTGGTTACCATGGTGAGGGTAGGAAGGTAGATCCTGGTCACCATGGTGAGGGTAGGAACGTAGATCCTGGTTACCATGGTGAGGGTAGGAACGTAGATCCTGGTTACCATGGTGACGGTAGGAACGTAGATCCTGGTTACCTCTTCTTTATTGGAGGTAAAAATATCTGACAACTTAAGATGGTTCATTAAGTTAATCTATGGTTGGTACTGAGTAACTGTGGGCAGTTTGATTCAAATGTTTTTATTGGTTTGTTACAGAAGTACAAAAGCACGGACGTCATGACCTCATCCTTCACATACGTCATTTTTTTGTTATTGTTTTCTTTTTTCATGGTTCGTTTCTTTGTTTTGAGTCATTTTAAATCTGAAATAATCGGTCTTTGTTTACAGAGACCTCTGCTCGTAGCCCTCTGATTGGCCGTGGATTCCTCCACGTTCACATTCCATCATGTCTTTTTTTTGTGCTCGGTGCTCCACGCTCATCGCTCTCACGCTGATGCGTTATTAATGCTGACAAGAGAAAAACTCACAGTAAATAACTGGCTGATAACGAGGGCGACGGTCCCGGTGTTTACTTTATAAACGAGGAAGTAAAACAACACGAACGGGGGAAAAAAAGGAGCCATGTTGTTTTTATATTTAATAAATCTACATGTAAATAAATACAAATACTTTATAAATCCCTACCCGGGAAATTTATGTGTCCGGTAGCTCTGAGGAATCCAAGAGAGAGCTCCAAACAGCTTCAGAGCGGCTGCTGGGTGGTGCCGAGTTTGGGTGGGGGGAGCTGGAAGTCTGGAATCACATCCTTGTCCTTCCGTTGTAACGTCCACCCTGAAAAGTGAGGTTACAGGAAGAAGAGAGAAAAAAGGGGGAGGAGTTTAAGTACTTAGGATCAACAGTCCAGAGCAATGGAGAGTGTGGAAAAGAGGTGAAGAAGCCTGTGCAGACAGGCTGGAACGGTTAGAGGAAAGTATCAGGTGTGATGTGTGATAGAAGCTTGGTGAGAGCGGCCATGCTGATTGGTCTAGAGACAGTGTGGTGAGAGCGGCCATGCTGATTGGTCTAGAAACAGTGTGGTGAGAGCGGCCATGCTGATTGGTCTAGAGACAGTGTGGTGAGAGCGACCATGCTGATTGGTCTAGAGACAGTGTCACTGATTCAAAGACAGTAAGCAGAAATGGAGGCAGCAGAGATGAAGATGCTGAGGATCTCTCTGGGAGTGACCAGGATGGACAGGATCAGAGGAACAGCACATGTTAGAGGTTTTAAAGTCAGAGAGGTCAGACTGAGATGGTTTGGACAT
>LR738542.1:2130000-2162500 GCA_902685375.1 Neostethus bicornis | reverse complement strand
GGTGAGGGTAGGAACGTAGTCCTGGTTACCATGGTGAGGGTAGGATCATACATCCTGGTTACCATGGTGAGGGTAGGAACGTAGATCCTGGTTACCATGGTGAGGGTAGGAACGTAGTCCTGGTTACCATGGTGAGGGTAGGAACGGAGATCCTGGTTACCATGGTGACAGTAGGAACGTAGATCCTGGTTACCATGGTGAGGGTAGGAACGTAGATCCTGGTTACCATGGTGAGGGTAGGAACGTAGATCCTGGTTACCATGGTGAGGGTAGGACTGTAGATCCTGGTTACCATGGTGAGGGTAGGAACGTAGATCCTGGTTACCATGGTGAGGGTAGGAACGTAGATCCTGGTTACCATGGTGAGGGTAGGAACGTAGATCCTGGTTACCATGGTGACAGTAGGAACGTAGTCCTGGTTACCATGGTGTACCTAGTTTGCCATGGCCCAATGGGGTGGATAGGCTTGCGGGCCTTTTATCCTGCGGCAGACGACAGCGGGTATCCTGGCAGTCCGACCCTGGGCTACACAGCATAGCTCTACGTACGGATGTGTAACGTCAGGAGAGACGTCTTTTAAAAAAGCCAGTAACTGAACCCTCAGAAGTTTCCTCTGCGGAGCGTTTGATCCGGTTACTGACAGCCGTTCCACCCCCGCTTCCCACATCAGACCGGATGGAATCCTTCTCTTTATAACTAACATCACTTCACAGGCTGGGTGGTTTAATCACAGTGTTATGTAAGAGTTATCCTCTACAGCTACTCTACCTGTAGTAAACACACACACACACACTGGCTCTGATGCCTCACCTCGTCATGCAGCTGCAGAGGAAACACAGTCAGAGTGTGAAACCAGAGTCCCCGCACAGCTTGTCTGAATCCCACCACAGTCACCACTCAGTGTGGCTCATATGAGGAGGGTGTACCCTCTCTTGTAGGTGAGAGCTTGATAAATATGGCGGGATTTTAATGAACACTCCTACATTTATTCCACCACATCCTCATGTACAGATACAGATACCCTATATGGTCCCTTCTGGGGATATTCATATGTCCGGTAGCTCCAAACAGCTTTAGAACAGCTGCGAGGTGGGCTGGAACGGGATCAGCCGCTTAGTGGAACAGCAGCTTTGATAGATAAGAGCGGAGCAGCTGTTGGTGGAACACCAGGCTGTGAGTTCATCTTCAGTCCACCATCTTTAGTTCCATAGTGAAGCCGGGTATGTTCAGACAGGAATCACTGATGATGTCACTCAGAAGATCCTGTCTTCATTCCTTCTGAACATCTCCACACGTCCATGAAGACTCCACATGAAGGAGCTGAGGAAGGAGATCAGCTCTTAAAGCTACAGGGACCTGCTGCCATCACGAGTGGCGCATTGTTAATAAAAAAAAAAAAAAACACAACGTCAATTACTTCCATTGGAACAGTATGTGACCAGGCATGTGCAAATTACGGCCCGCGGGCCACATGTGGCCCGTTAAACGTTTTAATCCGGCCGCCGAACTTGAAAAAAATTAAATATATAAACCTTGTTAATGTTTTATTTTCCTGCAGTTCTGATGTTTCGTCACTAGATCGCCAAAGAAACAACAACACAACTCCCATTAAAATGTGTGTCTCTCCATGGTGCCCACGCTGTCAAAATAAACAGTGTGCACAGATATGGAAAGCCGTTGGGGCCAATACACACACGTAAACAAGCGTGTTAGAAGTTAAAACAAGAAAAATGTTCCATGAACCGCTTAGATTTCAAACATAGCGCCGCTAGATTTAAAATTTAACGCTCTTGATGGTAGACCATGGAAACGAGGATCTACGTTCCTACTCTCTGTCATGGATCATTGTGCAGGTGGAAAGAGGAGGACCCATTTTAGACAGAAAACATGTAACATTTAGCACTTGTTTAAAATCTAGCATCATTCTATGGGTCTAATCTAGAGGTTACCAAAGCATGCCATCCATCTGCTCCTGTTCCGGCCCCCTGGTCGAATGTTAGAAGTCAATGTGGCCCGTGAACCAAAGTTTGCCCACCTCTCATCTAGACCAATCAAAGGTCTTGAAAACGAGATGAAATAACGCTCTCCTTTCTTCCTCCATCTCTCCCTCAGAACCCGGTGGCCCCTCCTTCACCATCGGCAAAGCCGTCTGGCTCCTGTGGGGTCTGGTCTTCAACAACTCCGTTCCTGTTCAGAACCCCAAAGGTACCACCAGTAAGATCATGGTGTCGGTGTGGGCCTTCTTCGCTGTCATCTTCCTGGCCTCCTACACCGCCAACCTGGCCGCCTTCATGATCCAAGAGGAGTACGTCGACCAGGTGTCTGGCCTTTCGGACAAAAAGGTACGGCGTGTTGGACCTCCAGCGTGGCTGGGAGCTGAATTAGAGAGGGGGTGTTTACTTCTCTGCACCCGATCCAGATCTTAAATCTATCATCTATCCACCTGTCCATCGAGTCATCCATCCGTCCATCCTTTCCTTTCTTCCATGAGCAAAACAACACAACAACGAGACATCCGAGTTTTTCCAAGACGCCGGTCACAACCGGCGGCCAACGCTCGGCCAACGCCCGGCCAACTCTCGGCTGACGCTAGGCCAGCGTTCGGCCAACATTCGGCCAACTCTCAGCTGACGCTGGACCACCGCTGCTTCACCGGCGTTGCGCAATTGACAACTGAATGTTGCACAATCTTCGTTGGCGAGATTGTTGGCTCTTTACAAGCGGCCATGTTGATACATGGCGGTGATGAACTTTGGTTTAATTTAGTGCCCCTTCCTACCATCCAAGTAATGCTCTAGCACAGTTCGGACGGTCTTACTGGGACCTTTCCGTTCCGTTCCGTCGTCTTCCGCTCATCCGGGGCCGGATCCCAGGGGCAACAGCCTCAGACGGGAAGCTCAGGCTTCTCTCACCCGAGGTACATCCTCCAGCTCACCCGAAAGGATCCCGAGTCGTTCCCCGGCCAGCTGTGAGACATAGTCTCTCCAGCACGTCCGGGGTCTGCCTCTTGGTCTTTTCCCGGTGGGACGTGCTTGAAACACCTCATCAGCGAGGCGCTTGGGGGCATCCTGACCAGATGCCCAAACCACACCATCTGTCTCCTCTCGTCCTAGAGGAGGAGCGGCTTGACACCGAGCTCCTATTGGATGGCAGAGCTCTGAGTGAGAGCCCAGCCACCCTGCGGAGGAAGCTCATTTCGACCTGGCTTCTGATTGGTTGTTACCCTCCTGCTTTCGTTTACATGCTTTAACGACTTTCCTCCTTTTTTAAATCCACAGTTCCAGAAACCCAACGAGTTCTCTCCGCCATTCCGGTTTGGGACGGTGCCCAACGGCAGCACAGAGCGCAACATTCGCAACAACTACAGGGACATGCACGCCTACATGACCAGCTTCCATCAGAAGAATGTGGACGAGGCCCTGTACAGCTTAAAGACCGGGTGAGGGGGCTGATGGACGGTATGAAGGGGGGTTGGTCTAGCGGGTTTGGTCTTGAGATTCAGGGAATAAGTCAACACCATGGTTCCGCTCCCTCTGGGACCAGGTTGAACAGCCTCAGCAGGAAGCCCAGGCTTCCCTCGCCCTGGCCACATCCTTCAGCTCACCCAGGAGAATCCTGAGGTGTCCCCTGTCCAGCTGTGAGATATAGTCTCTCCAGCAGGTCCGGGGTCTGACTCTAGGTCTCCTCCTGGTGGACTGGAACATCTCACTTGCACGGCGCTTGGTAGACGTCCCAACCAGATGCCCCGCCTCATCTGGCTTTCCTCGACCTGGAGGAGCAACGGCTCTACTCCGAGCTCCTCCCTCTGTGTCTGAGTGAGACCCTGCCTGCCCTGAGGAGGAACCTCATTTGTCCACTAGGTCTTTTTTGATTCCAGGAGCGATGGTGTTAGGGTCTTAATACCCAGATAGGGTCTCCCATGACAAATAGGTTCCAAGTGAGGGGCCAAACAAAGAGCGTCTCTAAGGCACTGATATGGTGAGGGTGGGAACGTAGATCCTGGTTACCATGGTCAGGGTAGGAACGTAGATCCTGGTTACCATGGCGAGGGTAGGAAAGTAGATCCTGGTTATCATGGTGGGGGTAGGAACGTAGATCCTGGTTACCATGGTGAGGGTAGGAATGTAGATCCTGGTTACCATGGTGAGGATAGGAACCTAGATCCTGGTTACCATGGTGAAGGTAGGAACGTAGATCCTGGTTACCATGGCCAGGGTAGGAACGTAGATCCTGGATACCATAGCGAGGGTAGGAAAGTAGATCCTGGTTATCATGGTGAGGGTAGGAACGTAGATCCTGGTTATCATGGTGGGGGTAGGAACGTAGATCCTGGTTACCATGGTGAGGGTAGGAATGTAGATCCTGGTTACCATGGTGAGGATAGGAACCTAGATCCTGGTTACCATGGTGAAGGTAGGAACGTAGATCCTGGTTACCATGGTGAGGGTAGGAACGTAGATCCTGGTTACCATGGCCAGGGTAGGAACGTAGATCCTGGTTACCATAGCGAGGGTAGGAAAGTAGATCCTGGTTATCATGGTGAGGGTAGGAACGTAGATCCTGGTTATCATGGTGGGGGTAGGAACGTAGATCCTGGTTACCATGGTGAGGGTAGGAACCTAGATCCTGGTTACCATGGTGAAGGTAGGAACGTAGATCCTGGTTACCATGGTGAGGGTAGGAACCTAGATCCTGGTTACCATGGTGAAGGTAGGAACGTAGATCCTGGTTACCATGGTGAGGGTAGGAACGTAGATCCTGGTTACCATGGTGAGGGTAGGAACGTAGATCCTGGTTACCATGGTGAGGGTAGGAACGTAGATCCTGGTTACCATGGTGAGGGTAGGAACGTAGATCCTGGTTACCATGGTGAGGGTAGGAACGTAGATCCTGGTTACCATGGTGAGGGTAGGAACATAGATCCTGGTTATCATGGTGAGGGTAGGAACGTAGATCCTGGTTACCATGGTGAGGGTAGGAACGTAGATCCTTGTTACCATGGTGAGGGTAGGAACGTAGATCCTGGTTACCATGGTGAGGGTAGGAACATAGATCCTGGTTACCATGGTGAGGATAGGAACATAGATCCTGGTTACCATGGTGAGGGTAGGAACGTAGATCCTGATTACCATGGTGAGGATAGGAACGTAGATCCTGGTTACCATGGTGAGGGTAGGAATGTAGATCCTGGTTGTGAATCATCTATAGGTACTACCGGATACCGTCGGGTGTTTCTCCTCCTTTTTTAACCCCTTCTTTATCAAACTGTCACAGTTCGTCCAACATGAACGCTCCAAGAAGCTGACAGTCATAATTTCAGAGAAACCGCCCAGACGTTTATTATTACCGTGTTGGGAGGAGTGGGCATTTCTTTCCGGTTACCCAGTGAATCCATCATCAGGTCAGTTTTAATCCTGACGTTTCAGCTTCCACTCTAAGCCCTCATGACGGCACTGGTGAGGTGTTCTGTCCCACCAGGAGGAGATCAAGAGGCAGACCCCCAACCCGCTGGAGAGACTATGTCTCACAGCTGGACAGGGAACACCTCAGGATCCTCCAGGGTGAGCTAGAGGATGCAGTTGAGTTAGAGAAGCCTGGGTTTCTTGTCTATTGAGGGGTCCGTGACCCGGCCCTGGATAAGTGAAAGACAACAACAAAAGAACAAAAGAACTACAAACATGGCGGACGGACGCTTTGTGTTTATGTCCGACCGCCATCTCTGTTCTCTGATTGGGTGGGACGTTTCCCATCACTGTGACCGTAAGCTAAGGCCCGATCATGTCTCTGTTCCGGTTTCATGTTCTCAGTACCACGACCGCCCGCTGACTCAGACCGTGTAGCTTTGTTTAGACACTCAAATGGACGCTCGTATCTGACCTCATGGCGTCGTCTCTGATCAGGCTGGTCGTTCTTCAACATGACAGCTTGTTTAAGCTTCCTGGACGTCGAGCTTAACATCAGGATGGGCAGAGCAACAACCACAATGGCCTACCTAACAAAGTGTGTGTGGGACGACCCATGCTGGCTCTCAGCGAGTGTGTGGGCTGAGCACCCTACTGTACGGCAGTGAAGCTTGGACACTGTTTACCCACCGAGAGCGGGTACTAAACGTGGAGAACCCAAAACGACTCCTCAGCTTCACCTGGCAGGACGTCCTGACCCAGACGAGCATGTCCAGTGTGTTCACCATCCTCTCCTAGAGGACCCTGAGCTTTTTATGTTACGTATGCAGGATGAACAATGGCCATTATAGGTGGGTGTAGCTGGTAAAATCGGTACCAGGCAGGCCGAGGAGAGCAGAGAGATCCAGGACCAGGCCAAATACATAGACCCAGAACAAGCAGAGAAGTCAGTCTACCATAGGAGCTGCAGCTCCCACATGGGCTTACTTAGCCATGGCCGACGCTCCACAGACAGACAGGTATCCAGTTGTAGAGTCCTGGATGACCGGATAGAGAAGGATGCCAAATAACAAAGACATTCTTCAGCTGTCTCTAAGTTAGACTGACGTTCAATCCCTGAGCTAGTGGCTGAATGGAAACCAACCTGAAGGAACCGCATGCCGACCGCCTGCTGGTTTAAGAATGTAAACACATGTATGATCTATTGGTGTGTTTTAATCTACTGGTAGAGACGAGGGGAGCGGGTCTGTGATGAAACATGATGAAACGTGAGGGAGGGCGTGTAGTGGGAGTGTGGAGGGGGGTGAACAGGAGCCAGCGGCAGTGTGCGCCCAGAATAGAAGAGAAACTTGTGTTTGCTTGATAACTAAATTCTCACTTCCTCGTTCCCCCTAAACGTTTTCATCGACCCCTGCTGGCGGACGGCGCCTCCGGTCAGCTCACAGGAAGGAGGATGAGAGGCTCTGTTTTCATTGGTCCTCCAGGTCCGTGGTAAACCCTGAAAGGGTTAACGTTAACTACGGTGTCTTATCTTAACCGTCGCCATGACAACAGAGTAACTTAAAATAGAAGAAATGAAAGAGCAAGCGATTTTATCCGTAATCCCCCCCAAGCCCCCATCAGATTCCTCCTTATCCCTTTTCAATCAGGTTCCCTGTGAGAGCGAGAGGAGGAGGAGATGATCACAGACAGACACACAGAGGAACACACAGACACACACACACAGACAGACAGACAGACAGACACACAGACAGTTGGTACTATGTAAGGTCCTCACCCGGAAACAGCTGAATCCCCCTGCAGGACAGAGGACAGGTTCTAACCCCAAGTGGAGGAGTTTGAGTGGCTCAGGATCTACGTTCCTACCCTCACCATGGTAACCAGGATCTACGTTCCTACCCTCACTATGGTAACCAGGATCTATGATCCTACACTCACCATGGTAACCAGGATCTACGTTCCTACCCTCACCATGGTAACCAGGATCTATGATCCTACCCTCACCATGGTAACCAGGATCTATGATCCTACCCTCACCATGGTAACCAGGATCTACGTTCCTATCCTCACCATGGTAACCAGGATCTACGTTCCTACCCTCACCATGGTAACCAGGATCTACATTTCTACCCTCACCATGGTAACCAGGATCTACGTTCCTATCCTCACCATGGTAACCAGGATCTAGGTTCCTATCCTCACCATGGTAACCAGGATCTACATTTCTACCCTCACCATGGTAACCAGGATCTATGATCCTACCCTCACCATGGTAACCAGGATCTATGATCCTACCCTCACCATGGTAACCAGGATCTACGTTCCTACCCTCACCATGGTAACCAGTATCTATGTTCCTACCCTCACCATGGTAACCAGGATCTATGATCCTACCCTCACCATGGTAACCTGGATCTACGTTCCTACCCTCACCATGGTAACCAGTATCTATGTTCCTACCATCACCGTGGTAACCAGCTGTGGGTGGTGGCTGAAAGAGCGAGATCGGGATACAAGCGGCCAAAATGATCTTCCTCTGCAAGGTAACGGGACTCTCACTCAGAGATAGAGGGAAGAGCTCTGCCATGGAGGAGGAGCGCGGAGTAGAGCCGTTTTTCCTCCGGGTTGAGTGAAGCCAGATGGGGTGGTTTGGGCATCTGGGTAGGATGCCTCCCAAATGCCTCACTGGTGAAGTGTTTTGGCTACGTCCAATCAGAAGGAGACCCAGAGGCTGACCCCGGACCTGCTGGAGAGACTATGTCTCACAGCTGGACAGGGAACACCTCAGGATCCTCCCTGGTGAGCTGGAGGATGGAGCTGAGTGAGAGAAGCCTGGGTTTCCAGTCCGACGGTGTTCGCCCTGAGAATAGCTGTAGTCCTGTTATACCAGCTTTATTCCCATACTGGTATATATACTGGTCTTTCTAACTGGGTGTCTCCGTTATGCCCGGCAGCAAACTGGATGCTTTCATATACGATGCCGCCGTGCTGAACTACATGGCCGGGCGAGACGAGGGATGTAAGCTGGTGACCATCGGCAGCGGGAAAGTCTTCGCTTCCACTGGGTACGGCATCGCCATCCAGAAGGACTCCGGCTGGAAGCGGGCGGTGGATCTGGCCATCCTCATGCTGTTTGGAGACGGTATGCCACCCCACACGCCCATATTTTAATTCTTCATTTGTTTACATGAACGTGAATTTTTACCATCTGGGAGGAAAAACATGGCGGATTTTTTTAGGCTTTTCAGAATAAAATGATACATTTTTGCTGAACTTTTGTTTTGATTTTTTTTAACGTGTTTTAATGTTCCTACCCTCAACATGGTAACCAGGATCTACGTTCCTACCCTCACCATGGTAACCAGGATCTACGTTCCTACCCTCACCATGGTAACCAGGATCTATGTTCCTACCCTCACCATGGTAACCAGGATCTACGTTCCTACCCTCACCATGGTAACCAGGATCTACGTTCCTACCCTCACCATGGTAACCAGGATCTACGTTCCTACCCTCACCATGGTAACCAGGATCTACGTTCCTACCCTCACCATGGTAACCAGATCTACATTCTTACCGAATGAAGCTGTGCTGTGTGTTTGATGATCGAGATCAGGGGAGGAGCTCAGTCTCAAGCTGCTCCTCCTCCAGGTCGAGAGAAGGCAGGTGTGGTGGTTCAGCATCTGGTTAGGATGCCTCCCTCGCTAGTGAGGTGTTCCATCCCACCAGAAGGAGACCAAGAGTCAGACCCTGGACCTGCTGGAGAGACTATGTCTCACAGCTGGCTGGGGAACGACACTGGATCCTCCTGGGTGAGCTGGAGGATGCAGGCAGGGTGAGAGAAGACTGGGTTTTCCGTCTGAGGCTGATGCCCCCGCGACCCGACCCCGGATGAACGGAAGAGGACAGAATGGAACGATGATGATCTAGAACCAGGTCTCAGGTTCCTTCCATCAGATTAAAATGGTTTCTGGATGAAGTTGAAATGTCTCGATCGTCAAACACTTTGTCCTGAAAAAACTTAAATTTTTACCTACAATAACAAAGAGATAAAGATGGTGGAAGATTTTAAGTACTTAGGATCAATGGAGAGTGTGGAAAAGAGGTGAAGAAGCGTGCGCAGTCAGGCTGGAACGGGTGGAGGAAAGTATCAGGTGTGATGTGTGACAGAAGAGTTTCAGATAAAATGAAAGAGAAAGTGTACAAAAACGTGGTGAGAGCGACCATGCTGATTGGCCTAGAGACAGTGTGGTGAGAGCGGCCATGCTGATTGGTCTAGAGACAGTGTGGTGAGAGCGGCCATGCTGATTGGTCTAGAGACAGTGTGGTGAGAGCGGCCATGCTGATTGGTCTAGAGACAGTGTGGTGAGAGTGGCCATGCTGATTGGCCTAGAGACAGTGTGGTGAGAGTGGCCATGCTGATTGGTCTAGAGACAGTGTGGTGAGAGCGGCCATGCTGATTGGTCTAGAGACAGTGTGGTGAGAGCGGCCATGCTGATTGGTCTAGAGACAGTGTGATGAGAGTGGCCATGCTGATTGGTCTAGAGACAGTGTAGTGAGAGCGGCCATGCTGATTGGTCTAGAGACAGTGTGATGAGAGTGGCCATGCTGATTGGTCTAGAGACAGTGTGGTGAGACCGGCCATGCTGATTGGTCTAGAGACAGTGTGGTGAGAGCGGCCATGCTGATTGGTCTAGAGACAGTGTAGTGAGAGCGGCCATGCTGATTGGTCTAGAGACAGTGTGGTGAGACCGGCCAGGCTGATTGGTCTAGAGACAGTGTCACTGAGGAAAAGACAGGAAACAGAGATGAAGGTAGCAGAGATGAAGATGCTGAGGATCTCTCTGGGAGTGACCAGGATGGACAGGATCAGAGGAACAGCACATGTTAGAGGTTTTAAAGTCAGAGAGGTCAGACTGAGATGGTTTGGACATGTACAGAGGAGAGAGAGAGAGTACATCAGAAGAAGGATGCTGGATTTGGAACCACCAGGAAAGAGGACTAGAGGAAGACCAAAGAGGAGGTTCATGGATACAGTGAAGGAAGACATGAAGATAGTTGGTGTGACCGAAGAGGATGCAGCAGATAGGGTTAGATGGAAGAAACTGACTTGCTGTGGCGCCCCCTGAAGGGAAATAATGGAAGAAGAAGTAGAGGAAGACGAGGCGTAGAGGGGAGGGCAGGTGTAACCTGGTACCTAACCTGTGCAGGCACAGTACTGTGGGAAATCCCATTGCAAGTCCTCAAAGCTTCACAGGGAGAATCAGATGTGGAACCCGACAGGAGAAAGACAACCTCACACGGTGTAGGATAGCTGTCTTTATTTGTGCTACTTGTGATGGCAGCAGGTCTGTGTATCCTCCATCAGCTCCTTCATGTGGAGTCTTCATGGACGTGTGGACATGTTCCTGCTGGAGTGAATCAGAAGGAATGAAGACAGTCATAAAGTGTCTCCTTTCAGAGAGGAGGTAGTTCCCAGAGCCTAAGCACACACACACACACACACACACACACACACACACACACACTCATTCCTATGGGTAATTTCTCAGCAGCCAATCAACCAAACATGAATGTTTTTGGAGGGTGAATGGAAACCAGAGGAAACCCACACATACACGGGTAGAACATGCAAACTACACAGAGAAAGGCCAGTGTTTCAAGCCTCGCCCCTACTCCAGGGCTTGAATCCCTGACCTTCTGTCTTTGGCGCCACCATGCTGACCACTGCCCCATTGTGCAGCCCAAAATGTCCACAATAAAAATTATACAAGTTGTGATTGTGTTTTCAAGATGGATTTTTCTAAAGGAGTCGAACAAAGTAAAGAACTCAGTGTAGCGGTGGTCATCCTGCTGATGTGGGTTCGTCTCCCTTCAGAAGCAGAGCGTCTGTTTATGTTTCACAACGTTTCATCCTGAATCTGCTCGGTTTGAAAACAAAAACAACTGACTAACGATGACTAATGGAGAGGAACGCTGTCACATGAGACCTCTTTAGATTCTATTAAACGTCTTCCTATTGGTCGGTATGAAGACGTGATGTCATCACACATGGTTTCACACACATCTCTGTCCTTAGAGCCTCCCTCTCAGGGAGGAAAACCTCCTAAAAATCAAGGAGGAAAAAAAAGAGGAAACTTAATGGAGATTTATTATGAAGATTTCTGTGTGTGTGTGTGTGTGTGTGTGTGTGTGTGTGTGTGTGTGTGTGTGTGTGTGTATGAGACACATTAGGATGGAGCAGGTAGTCATCAGGGGGGGGACAAACAAGGAGGGGAAGTCAAAGACAAATGAAACAAGGAGATCCAAAATTTCAGAATAAAACAGAAAGTAGATGTAAACAGCATCTAAACCAGGGGTGTCCAACTACTTTTAAGATACCAAACACACAACCATACACACACACACACACACTCAGACACACACACATACACACACTCAAACACACTCTCAAACACACACACACACTCTCAAACACACACACACACTCAGACACACACACATACAAACACTCAAACACACTCTCAAACACACACACACACTCTCAAACACACACACACACTCAGACACACACACAGACACACACACACCTAAACACACACACATGCACACACTCACTCACTCACTCACACACACACACACACACACCCACACACACTCAAACACACAGTCAAATTCCTCTCTCTCACTCTCTTTTCTCTCTCTAACACACACACTGACTTCTCCCTCGCCCACGCAGCACTCCAGGAGTGGGAGGGGCCACAGCAGCAGCAGGTGCTGCTCATTGATTTCAGGTTTAACAACTTGATTTGGGGAGACGGTGGCCGCGTGGTTAGAGCGTTCGCCCGCGGACCGGAAGGTCGCTGGTTTGCGTTCCACAGAGAGCACGTCTAGGGTCCTTGGAGAAGACACCTAACCCCCGCTTCTCCCACCATTGGCGCCGTTGAAGGGCAGCCTGCTGCGGTGTAAGGAGTGCAGCAAACAAATTTCCCCGGTGAGGGATGAGTAGAGTAATTGTTTTATTATTTTTTTTTTTTTTTTTTATTTCACGCCTGAGACCCAAAAAATCTCAAACAAAACCATGAAAAGACGTCAGATTTTCTCGCTTTTTGGGCGAGAAAAAAAAGAGAGTCACCAAATTTTAACTTAAGCAGCTAGACCAGGGATGGGCAAACATTTTGATTGGTGGGCCACATTGAGTTCTAACATTAAACCAGGGGGCAGAACAGGATCAGATGGATGGCATGCTTTGGTAACCTCTAGATTAGACCAATAGAATGATGCTAGACTTTAAACAAGCGCTAAATGTTACATCAAGAGCGTTAAATTTTAACCCTTGTATTATGTTGATAAATAATTACATTGATTATGTTGCGGGTCATTTTGACCCGTGCAGTGTAAATCCATGCAAAACAGTAAAAAAACAGGTTAAACCAATCAAATTTTTATTTTGGATTTTATGTACATTGTAAAAAGGAACAAACAATAACCTTTTTTTTTTTTTTTCATCAGAACTATTTGTGTGTCAACTTGCTTTATTGTCAATGTTCAACACTTTCCATGTTCTCCGCATGATGGACATAAAAAACATTTTAGGAAGATAAAAAATTTTTTATTTTGAATTACTCTATTCATTCCTCACCGGGGAAATTTGTTTGCTGCACTCCTTACACCGCAGCAGGCTGCCCTTCAACAGCACCAATGGTGGGAGAAGCAGGGGTTAGGTGTCTTCTCCAAGGACCCTAGACGTGCTCTCCATGGGACGCGAACCCACGACCTTCCAGTCCGCGGGCGAACGCGCAAACCACGCGGCCAACGTCTTCACCCAAAATAAAGAATGGTTAACCAGTACTTTGGACAAAGTAAAAACTGAAATGGGTCAAATTGACCCATAACATATTACAAGGGTTAAATCTAGCGGCGCTAGGTTTGAAATGTAAACGCTTGATGTAACGTTTTGTTTGTTTTAACGTCTAACATGCTTGTTTACATGTGTGTATTGGCCCCGGTGGCTTTCCATATCTGTGCACACTGTTTATTTTGGGGGCATCACGGACACACACATTTTAATGGGAGCAGTGTTGTGGTATTTTTGGCGCCATCTAGTGACGAAACATCAGAATTACAGGAAAATAAAACATTAACATGGTTTATTTATTTAATTTTTCTAGTTTGATGGGCCGGATTAAAACGTTTAACTGGGCCGTAGTTTGCTTATGCCTGTGATGGAGGGTCTGAATACCCGCTAAAAATAGCACCAAATTTGCTGAACTGACAACACTGACTCCATTCCTTTTAATCCTAAACACTTGGCGGTCAACTTGGAACCAGTCCCGATCGACTGGTCGGGCACACCCGGTCTAAACCAACGGCTTGAATCTGAAACCCTGACGTTAACGTGTATCGTTTTACTGAAGCGTTTGGATCTGTTACTCGTCATTAGGAACAGGAAGTGACGTTTATGTATCTGCTTCTTAAAGCTACAGACGCGTCAGAGCTTTTTCTTTAGGGTCACTCGTCAATCTGAGTGAGAGAGAGTGAGCAGCCCTGCTCCTTCACACTGCAGCAAAGCAAACAGGAAGAGATGGAAGATCCTTTCAAAATAAAACAAAGTGGTCCATGTCATGTTCACGCTGCAGCTAGGCTCCTACGCCCGTGTCGTTAAAGATACGGAGGCGCCTGGGCGGAAAAAGGTGGTATTGATTCCCTGGTTCCTTCCATATGAGTGTTTCAGGACGTCCAATAGGAGCCCAGAGAAATGATAACATGCCAGTTTCCGTCTTCTACACCTCGTCGAAGGACCAGGAACACATTTCCTCCCTCAGACGGGTGACTGAGGAGCTTCAGAAGCAGGAACGTTTTCACAGGGATGGAAATAGATTTCCTCACAACCAGTTTCACACCAGCTCATGAGACATGTCTGCTCCTCTGCTGTGTGTCTGACACACGTTACGAAAGAGGTGTGAACACAGAACTGCTCGTGCAGGTCAAACTGATCCTCTTCTGCTTTAGATAACAGGCTTTAAGAGTGATGAGTGTCGAAGGACGGTGGGTCACTTCCTGCTAGTGGTGGAAACTGTCCGGTTGGGTGTGAGGATGCGGGCGCAGGACGGGATGATGTGTGACAAAAATCTGATTCAGTTCAAAACTCAAATCTCGGGTGTCATGAAGCGGTATGCAGGTGAAAGGAGGAGGATCAGTAGCTTGACTTGGCGCCTGGCTTGACGTGGCTTGACCATACCAGCCTGTCAATGCCTGATCCCGTCAGACCTCAGAAGCTATGCAGGCTGAGCCTGGGCTGTACTTGGATGGGAGACCGCTGGAACCCCTGGTACTCCAGTGGGACGGCCGTTGAGATTAAATTGTCGCTGTGTCCCTGGGCAAGACACTTCACCCACATTGCCTAGTCTGTTTGGTATGTGTGATTGGTTAGTGACGGTCAGAGGGGCCGATGGGTTCTATCAGTCTGCGCCAGGGCAGCTGTGGGTACGACAGTACCTGGTATGAGTGAATGAATATGTGAAGCGTCTTTGAGCGTCCTGTAAGTGTCCCATATTAATAGAATACGTTATTACTGTCAGGTTGAGGGTAAGGATGCGGACACAAGCGCAGGACAGAAAACAGGGTGTGTTTGAGAATGGCAGTCCAGTAAGGGTCCACAGGTGGGTGGCATCAGAATCAGAATCTACTTTATTGATCCCACACATGGGAAATTTGTGTGTCACAGCAACAACTTCCTATCTGCTAAGTGAGTCGTTGTAGAGCCCGATCACGTACGGAAAGAAAGACCTCCGGTAACGAGATGTTCTCGAGCGGAGCTGTCTGAGCTTCTTGGAGAAGGAGCTCTGCTGTTCATCCAGTAGTGGGTAGAGAGGATGGTCAGGGTTATCCATGATGGTAGAGAGGATGGTCAGGGTTATCCATGATGGTAGAGAGGATGGTCAGGGTTATCCATGATGGTAGAGAGGATGGTCAGGGTTATCTATGATGGTAGAGAGGATGGTCAGGGTTATCCATGATGGTAGAGAGGATGGTCAGGGTTATCCATGATGGTAGAGAGGATGGTCAGGGTTATCCATGATGGTAGAGAGGATGGTCAGGGTTATCCATGATGGTAGAGAGGATGGTCAGGGTTATCCATGATGGTAGAGAGGATGGTCAGGGTTATCCATGATGGTAAAGAGGATGGTCAGGGTTATCCATGATGGTAGAGAGGATGGTCAGGGTTATCCATGATGGTAGAGAGGATGGTCAGGGTTATCCATGATGGTAGAGAGGATGGTCAGGGTTATCCATGATGGTAGAGAGGATGGTCTGGTGGTGGAGGATCTTGTGGCGTGGCTTGACGTGGCTTGACTCGGCGCGTAACCTGGGCAGGGTCTTTTCCAGCGATCCTGTGCAGGCTAGAAGACTTGTCCGCTGGATTCGTTTATGGTCGGGTCATTCTGTCATGTAGCGGTGCAGGTGGAAGTTCATCTACAGTTGGTACAGAGTAACTTATCCAGGCAGCTCCCCTGCTTAATGACTCCTCTGCGTTCTGTGAGCGGAGGCAGAACGATACCAACAAACAAATCTGGTGAAGTTTAAGGTGAGTCAGACTTGGCAGGGTTTAAACGGTCCCGCCTCCTCTGACAGACGGCTCATCTCTAAACACACACCAAGAGGGTTTCCATCCATCACCATCTGTCCTTCTGCATTCCTCTCCTGGAGACCGAACCTGCCCATCACCTCCTCTTCATCTCTGTTTCCGTTAAAGTCTGCTCCAATAACTCTCTCACTTCTAGAGATGCTCTGAATCGCCTCATCAAGATCTGACTAGATCCCACATCCTACCTGTGGAGCCAACAACGTCTAACATTACCCCTTCAGTTTCTAGTTTGAGGCTCATCACCCTGTCTGACTTTCTCAATAACTTCTACACTATTCCTGTTCCTGTCGGCACCACGATAGAAGAACTTGAACCCCACTCCCAACATTCAAAATGCCTACCCTAAGTCCCAGAGCAGGCATGGGCAAACTACGGCCCGCGGGCCACATGCGGCCCATTAAACATTTTAATCTGGCCCACCGAACTTTCCGTTCCGTCGTCTTCCGTTTATCCGAGGTCGCAGGGTAACAACCTCAGACGGGAAGCCCAGGCTTCTCTCACCCCGGTTGCATCCTCCAGCTCACCTGGAGGGACCCTGAGGTGTTCCCCAGCCAGCTGTGAGACATAGTCTCTCCAGAGGCTCCAGGGTCTGCCCCTTGGTCTCCTCCCGGTGGGACGTGCCCGAAACACCTTGCCCGCGAAGCGATCGGGGAGCATTCTGACCAGAAGCCCGAACCACCCCATCTGGCTCCTCTCTACCGGGAGGAGGAGCAGCTCAACACCGAGCTCCTCCCGGATGGCAGAGCTCCTCACCCGATCTCTGAGTGAGAGCCCAGCCACCCTGCGGATGAAGCTCATTTCGGCCGCTTGTACCCGCGATCTCATTATTTCAGTCACCACCCACAGCTGGTTACCATGGTGAGGGTAGGAATGTAGATCCTGGTTACCATGGTGATGGTAGGAACGTAGATCCTGGTTACCTTGGTGAGGGTAGGAACGTAGATCCTGATTACCATTGTGAGAGTAGGAACATAGATCCTGTTTACCATGGTGAGGGTAGGAACGTAGATCCTGGTTACCATGGTGAGGGTAGGAACGTAGATCCTGGTTACCATGGTGAGGGTAGGAATGTAGATCCTGGTTACCATGGTGAGGGTAGGAACGTAGATCCTGGTTACCATGGTGAGGGTAGGAATGTAGATCCTGGTTACCATGGTGAGGGTAGGAACATAGATCCTGTTTACCATGGTGAGGGTAGGAACGTAGATCCTGGTTACCATGGTGAGGGTAGGAATGTAGATCCTGGTTACCATGGTGAGGGTAGGAACGTAGATCCTGGTTACCATGGTGAGGGTAGGAATGTAGATCCTGGTTACCATGGTGAGGGTAGGAACATAGATCCTGGTTACCATGGTGAGGGTAGGAACGTAGATCCTGGTTACCATGGTGAGGGTAGGAACGTAGATCCTGGTTACCATGGTGAGGGTAGGAATGTAGATCCTGGTTACCATTGTGAGGGTAGGAACATAGATCCTGGTTACCATGGTGAGGGTAGGAACGTAGATCCTGGTTACCATGGTGAGGGTAGGAACGTAGATCCTGGTTACCATGGTGAGGGTAGGAATGTAGATCCTGGTTACCATGGTGAGGGTAGAAACGTAGATCCTGGTTACCATGGTGAGGGTAGGAACGTAGATCCTGGTTACCATGGTGAAGGTAGGAATGTAGATCCTGGTTACCATGGTGAGGGTAGGAACGTAGATCCTGGTTACCATGGTGAGGGTAGGAACGTAGATCCTGGTTACCATGGTGAGGGTAGGAATGTAGATCCTGGTTACCATGGTGAGGGTAGAAACGTAGATCCTGGTTACCATGGTGAGGGTAGGAACGTAGATCCTGGTTACCATGGTGAGGGTAGGAACATAGATCCTGGTTACCATGGTGAGGGTAGGAACGTAGATCCTGGTTACCATGGTGAGGGTAGGAACGTAGATCCTGGTTACCATGGTGAGGGTAGGAATGTAGATCCTGGTTACCATGGTGAGGGTAGGAACCTAGATCCTGGTTACCATTGTGAGGGTAGGAACATAGATCCTGGTTACCATGGTGAGGGTAGGAACATAGATCCTGGTTACCATGGTGAGGGTAGGAATGTAGATCCTGGTTACCATGGTGAGGGTAGAAACGTAGATCCTGGTTACCATGGTGAGGGTAGGAACGTAGATCCTGGTTACCATTGTGAGGGTAGGAATGTAAATCCTGGTTACCATGGTGAAGGTAGGAATGTAGATCCTGGTTACCATGGTGAGGGTAGGAACGTAGATCCTGGTTACCATGGTGAGGGTAGGAATGTAAATCCTGGTTACCATGGTGAGGGTAGGAATGTAGATCCTGGTTACCATGGTGAAGGTAGGAATGTAGAACCTGGTTACCATGGTATGGGTAGGAACATAGATCCTGGTTACCATGGTGAGGGTAGAAACGTAGATCCTGGTTACCATGGTGAGGGTAGGAATGTAGATCCTGGTTACCATGGTGAAGGTAGGAATGTAGAACCTGGTTACCATGGTATGGGTAGGAACATAGATCCTGGTTACCATGGTGAGGGTAGGAATGTAAATCCTGGTTACCATGGTGAGGGTAGGAATGTAGATCCTGGTTACCATGGTGAGGGTAGGAATGTAAATCCTGGTTACCATGGTGAAGGTAGGAATGTAGATCCTGGTTACCATGGTGAGGGTAGGAATGTAGATCCTGGTTACCATGGTGAGGGTAGGAACGTAGATCCTGGTTACCATGGTGAGGGTAGGAATATAGATCCTGGTTACCATGGTGAGGGTAGGAACGTAGATCCTAGTTACCATGGTGAGGGTAGGAAAGTAGATCCTGGTTACCATGGTGAGGGTAGGAACGTAGATCCTGGTTACCATAGTTACCTGCAGAGAAGCTCTGAGGGCGTTCAGGGCTCATCACAGCTGTGCCCATTTAACCAGACTGATTCAACATGGCATCTGTCACACTGAAATAAAACTGACAGGTTTTTGGCGCCAACACACATGGTTTGTTGTCGTTGTTTTCGACCCTGCGGTCAGATTGAGCTCCTCTGTGTTTGTGTGCAGGTGAGATGGAGGAGCTGGAGGCTCTGTGGCTGACGGGCATCTGCCACAACGAGAAGAACGAAGTGATGAGCAGCCAGCTGGACGTGGACAACATGGCAGGGGTCTTCTACATGCTGGCGGCCGCCATGGTGCTGTCACTCATCACTTTCATCGCAGAACATTTGTTCTTCTGGCAGCTGCGCTTCTGCTTCATGGGCGTGTGTTCTGGAAAGCCCGGGTTGACCTTCTCCATCAGCAGAGTGAGTGTCCTCACAGGGTGGTAAACCGGGCATGACCCACCGCTCAGGGTCAACCAAACGTACATCTGATCCTCACCAGTAAATCCCACTGTCAGATCCACCGGTCGATCGCGGCGTGGCTTTAAGAACACATCAGCCAATCATTGATCCCGTTACTTGATTGACACACAGAGCAGCCAGTTAGATGACGAGTGAAGGACTGAAGGTCGTCCTAACAGAGTTGTGGAGGGTGGTGGAGCCCATCCCGGCTGATTCAAGGCGAGGGGCAGGGTACACCCCGAACATGTTACCAGTCTGTCACGGGTCCACACACAACCATACACACACATTCCTAGGGGCAGTCATGTAGCGGCCAATCAACCTAACATGTATGTTTTTGGAGGGCAGGAGGAAACCCACACATACTTGGGGAGAACATGCAAACTCCACACAGAAAGGCCAGTGTTAAAAGCCTCATCCCCACCTGGGACGTGAACCCATGACCTTGTTGCTGTGAGGCCACCGTGCTTAACTTATGGTTTTCAAAATAAAAGAGGGAGCCAAACTAAGTAAGTGTTACGGATCAAAGAAGGAAAGAGATCCAGACGCAGATCGATGATCACGAAAATACGGTTCATTAAATAACAAAAGAAAGAGGGGAAAACGAAGCTCATCAGGCCAGTCCTCCAATCAGCAGCCAGCAAAATCCACCAGCTGATAATAATTAAAGAAACTGAAAAACAAACCATACATTAAAACAAACACCAGAGGGCGCCACACTCTAGTAAGAAGATAAAAACATATCACACGGATTAGAAGGTGGAATATTTCAAAGTGTGTTTTCCTCATCTACCCGTCTACCATCAATATTTCCAAGATGGAAAATGTGGAGCAACATTCCGCTAAAAAGCGAGCTGAGAAAGAGAAAGATGAAAGAACCATAACAAGCATGGGCAAACTATGGCCCACGGTCCACATGCAGCCCATTAAACATTTTAATCCGGTCCGAAAAAATTAAATTAATAAACCTTGTTAATGTTTTATTTTTTTTCTGCAATTCTGAAGTTTCGTCACTAGAAAACGCCAAAGACACAACAACACTGCTCCTATTAAAATGTGTTTGTTTTCGTGATGCGCACGTTCTCAAAATAGATTGTCAGGAGATTTCAAACCTACATTTTAAACCTAGCGCGCTAGATGACGTGCGTGTAGCGGTCACATCCTCAGCTGCATAAGCTACGCTTATAAATTACCGTATTTTCACGACCATAGGGCGCACCGTATTTAAAGGTGCAGTCCCAGTTTGGTATGCTCTGTATTTAACACACACCTGATGACAGGGCACGGGTTTTATAAACATATCCTCCACTACGTACGTCCGCCTTACAACAACACACACACAAGCAGACAAGTGTGTGTATTTAAAAATAGATCAGGAGTAAAACTGAGTTTGGTTGGTTTTATTTAAATATTAGTTACAGTCGTCATAAAGTCATTTATTAAATCCATCCAAGTCCTCATCCTCTGTTTCTGAATCTAACAGCTGCTCTAAATCCAACCTCGCAGGTTCACTTTCCTCGCTGTCAGAGTCACTTTCTGTACCGTGCAGCTCCGTGGAAATGATGCCGGATAACCTCGCCAGCAGACACGTTAGTCCAAGCATCTACAATCCACTGGCAAACTGTGGCGTAACTCGCCCGGCGCTGCCTTCCACCCTCCATGAAGCTGTGGTCTCCTCTGGTCATCCATCGCTGCTGGAGTCTTTCCTCCAACTCTGGCCACCTCGCCTTATTACCGTGGAAACTCAGCTGCGTCTTCTTCACCAGTCGCAGCTCGTTTTCCAGCTTCTTCCACTTACGAACCATCGACTCGGTGGCTCGATTCCCATGTTCCTCCGCGTAGCTGATCACCATCAGTTTAAACTAAGCTTCATAAGCGTGTCCATAAAGCACATACCTGTTCTTTTAGACATAATCCACGCCCACACTTTACCCTTTAAAGTTCACATGTTCTTAACTACGTCCACCTCATGGTTCTCTAATACGTCCACAAATCACAATCACATAGGGCGCACCGCTCATTTTGAAGAGAATTTGAGACTTTTACGTGCACCTTATGGTCGTGAAAATACGGTACTGTACCCAGTACGGTGTGAGGGAGACAGGAGGAACACCTTGCCAGGAATGAACTCCGATAAATTAGGACCTCTTGGCCCTAGAAGCACCAAATCAGGAGAGAAGTTGGGATGCTGGTGGATCTACCCTCACTCCTGGTCCCCAGGATGGGTATTCTACCCCAGGCTGAGGATAGAGTGGACCTTCTTTCCTTCCCGTACGAGTCAGAGGAGTTTATACGTCAGTAAAACCAGGCGTCTGTGCCGGATGGTTCTGCTCTGTTACCTCGTTCTGCACACTCCAGGCGCTAGAGGTGGGTTAAATCAAACTGGGAATTCTTCACAGACTTCCTGCTTCCTTCTTCTCATCTCGTCTTCCGGAAAATTCATTTTCCCCACATGCAGCATGAATGCGGCACACGGTCACGACGCCATCCACCTGCCGAGCTCTACCCGGCAGCACATCACAGGTTTTATCTGCTAAAGGACGGAACGGCTTTATCTCAAACCAGCCGGACCCGGCTTAGCTCCGGAGGGGACGCCATAAAACTACCTGTACTGAAAACATAAAAAAAAACTTAATCCATGTAAATTTTAACAAAAAAAAAACATTAAAAAGTGAATTAATTTTAATTCATTAGGCCTGTAGCAGCTCACGACCAGCCAGGAACCCATTGGTTCTTCTTCTGTGGATCTTGGTAACGTCACCTCATTGGTGGAGAAAACATGGGGTTTAAATTCCTGTGAAAATAAAGAAAAACATCTCATCAAAATCTCTTATTTTGAAATGAATCTTTAAACACTGAAAATAAAACGAATATTTTATTTTGAAGGTCTCTGATCTTACACGAAGTCATCATCACTCTCCTCCTGACTGGCTTTTTTTATTTAAAAAACATCGAGTTCGTTAAATTTCAAATCTAGCGCCAGTAATAGCATTTAGCGCTAGATTACGCACGTGTAGTGACCCCAGTGGCTTTCCATAGATGCATGCATGGTTTATTTTGACAACACGTGCATCACGGAGACACACATTTTAATGGAAGCAATGATGTTGTTTCTTTGGCTCCATCTAGTGATGAAACGTTAGAATTGCAGGAAAATAAAACATTAACAAGGTTTATTTACTCAATTTTTTCAAGTTTGGCGGGCCGGATTAAAACGTTTAACGGGCCACATCTGGCCCGCGGGCCGTAGTTTGCCCATGCCTGGTCTACAGTAATAACCTAGACCAGGGTAAGGTTGTTTTTTTGGGGTTTTTTTGTTTTGTTTGTTTTACTGCTGGCAGCTTTAATTTTTTGTTTGGTCTGATTATGATCTGAAATCTAAAGGTTGGTGAAGCAGCTGAGTTAAAAAAGAGTGAGTAACATTTAACGGAGCACCTTTCATTTATAAAGTTCATATAAACGATCTCTTCTAATGTCCCTCATTTGCATAATGATAAGGTCCAGCGTGTGAGTGAAACGCTGCTATTTATTTATATGTTTTTAGAGAAAAGGGCATCAAGATGGTATCATTATGATGTGACTTAGTTTGGTGACGATACAAGAAATAGTTTCTTCATTCTGAGTTAAAGCACTTCCGCTTATCCGGGGCCCGGGCACAAGGGCAGCAGGCTCAGACGGGGAACTCAGGCTCTCTCACCCTGGATGCGTCCACCAGTCCACCTGGAAGGATCCTGAGGTGTTCCAGACAAAGTCTCTACAGCAGGTCCAGGGTCTACCTCTAGGTCTCCTCCTGGTAGGACGTATCTGAAACACCTCACCAGTAGGGTGTTCAGGAGGCATCTCAATCATCTCGTTCTTTTGTCACCACCTACACTGGTTACCACGGTGAGGGCAGGGATCGTACATCCTGGTTACCATGGTGAGGGTAGGAACATAGATCCTGGTTACCATGGTGAGGGTAGGAATGTAGAACCTGGTTACCATGGTATGGGTAGGAACATAGATCCTGGTTACCATGGTGAGGGTAGGAACGTAGATCCTGGTTACCATGATGAGGGTAGGAATGTAGATCCTGGTTACCATGGTGAGGGTAGGAACATAGATCCTGGTTACCATGGTGAGGATAGGAACACAGATCCTGGTTACCATGGTGAGGGTAGGAACATAGATCCTGGTTACCACGGTGAGGGTAGGAACGTAGATCCTGGTTACCACGGTGAGGGTAGGAACGTAGATCCTGGTGACCACGGTGAGGGTAGGAACGTAGATCCTGGTTACCACGGTGAGGGTAGGAACGTAGATCCTGGTTACCACGGTGAGGGTAGGAACGTAGATCCTGGTTACCACGGTGAGGGTAGGAATGTAGATCCTGGTTACCACGGTGAGGGTAGGAACGTAGATCCTGGTTACTATGGTGAGGGTAGGAACGTAGATCCAGGTTACCATGGTGAGGGTAGGAACGTAGATCCTGGTTACCACGGTGAAGGTAGGAACGTAAATCCTGGTTACCATGGTGAAGGTAGGAACGTAAATCCTGGTTACCATAGTGAGGGTAGGAACGTAGATCCTGGTTACCATGGTGAGGGTAGGAACGTAGATCCTGGTTACCATGGTGAGGGTAGGAACGTAGATCCTGGTTACCATGGTGAGGGTAGGAATGTAGATCCTGGTTACCATGGTGAGGGTAGGAACATAGATCCAGGTTACCATGGTGAGGGTAGGAACGTAAATCCTGGTTACCATAGTGAGGGTAGGAACGTAGATCCTGGTAACCATGGTGAGGGTAGGAACGTAGATCCTGGTTACCATGGTGAGGGTAGGAACATACAGTGGGGATCGAAAGTTTGGGCACCACAGGTAAAAATTTGTATTAATGTGCATAAAGAAGCCAAGGAAAGATGGAAAAATCTCCAAAAGGCATCAAATTACAGATGAGACATTATTATAATATGTCAAAAAAACTTAGATTTTATTTCCATCATTTACACTTTCAAAATAACAGAAAACAAAAAATGGCGTCTGCAAAAGTTTGGGCACCCCGCAGAGTTAATACCCTGTACTGCCCCCTTTGGAAAGCTGAGACTTGACAGTGTCATGGATTGTTCTCAATCATCGTCTGGAAAGACCAGGTGATGTCAATCTCAAAGGTTTTAAATGCCCAGACTCATCTGACCTTGCCCCAACAATCAGCACCATGGGTTCTTCTAAGCAGTCGTCTAGAACACTGAAACTGAGAATAGTTGATGCTCACAAAGCAGGAGAAGGCTATAAGAAGATAGCAAAGCATTTTCAGATGCCAATATCCTCTGTTCGGAATGTAATTAAGAAATGGCAGTCATCAGGAACAGTGGAAGTTAAAGCAAGATCTGGAAGACCAAGAAAAATATCAGACAGAACAGCTCGCAGGATTGTGAGAAAAGCAAGTCAAAACCCACGTTTGACTGCACGATCCCTCCAGAAAGATCTGGCAGACACTGGAGTTGTGGTACACTATTGCACTATAAAGAGATACTTGTACAAATATGGTCTTCATGGAAGAGTCATCAGAAGAAAACCTCTTCTACGTCTTCACCACAAAAATCAGCGTTTGAAGTTTGCAAATGAACAAGCCTGATGCATTTTGGAAACAAGTCCTGTGGACCGATGAGGTTAAAATAGAACTTTTTGGCCGAAATGAGCAAAGGTACGTTTGGAGAAGAAAGGGCACGGAATTTAATGAAAAGAACCTCTGTCCAACTGTTAAGCATGGGGGTGGATCAATCATGCTTTGGGGTTGTATTGCAGCCAGTGGCACAGGGAACATTTCACGAGTAGAAGGAAAAATGGATTCAATAAGATTTCAGCAAATTTTGGATGCTAACTTGATGCCATCTGTGAAAAAGCTGAAGTTAAAGAGAAGATGGCTTCTACAAATGGATAATGATCCTAAACACACCTCAAAATCCACGGTGGATTACATCAAGAGGCGTAAACTGAAGGTTTTGCCATAGCCTTCACAATCTCCTGACCTCAACATGATTGAAAATCTATGGATAGACCTTAAAAGAGCAGTGCGTCACAGACAGCCCAGAAATCTCAAAGAACTGGAAGACTTTTGTAAGGAAGAATGGGCGAAGATACCTCAAACAAGAATTGAAGGACTCTAGGCTGGCTACAAAAAGCGTTTACAAGCTGTGATACTTTCCAAAGGGGGCAGTACAAGGTATTAACTCTGCAGGGTGCCCAAACTTTTGAAGACGCCATTTTTTTGTTTTCTGTTATTTTGAAAGTGTAAATGATGGAAATAAAATCTAACTTTTTTTGACATATTATAATAATGTCTCATCTGTAATTTGATGCCTTTTGGAGATTTTTCCATCTTTCCTTGGCTTCTTTATGCACATTAATACAAATTTTTACCTGGGGTGCCCAAACTTTCGATCCCCACTGTAGATCCTGGTTACCATGGTGAGGGTAGGAACCTACGTAAATCCTGGTTACCATGGTGAGGGTAGGAACGTAGATACTGGTTACCATGGTGAGGGTAGGAACCTACGTAGATCCTGGTTACCATGGTGAGGGTAGGTACATAGATCCTGGTTACCATGGTGAGGGTAGGAATGTAGATCCTGGTTACCATGGTGAGGGTAGGAATGTAGATCCTGGTTACCATGGTGAGGGTAGGAACGTAGATCCTGGTTACCATGGTGAGGGTAGGAACCTACGTAGATCCTGGTTACCATGGTGAGGGTAGGAACCTACGTAGATCCTGGTTACCATGGTGAGGGTAGGAATGTAGATCCTGGTTACCATGGTGAGGGTAGCAGCAGACATTTTTTTCTCAGTGTAACCGGTCTTCCTGTGTTTATGTTCCAGGGCATCTACAGCTGCATCCACGGGGTGCAGATCGAGACGAACAAGTCCATCAACGACTCGCCTTCTTCCACCATAAAAAAGAACATGAACAACACTCATTCCAACATCCTGCGGTTGATCCGTACCGCCAAAGACATGACCGCCGTCCCGGGCGTCAACGGTTCCCCACATGCCGCTCTGGAGTACGGTGGCCGGGAGTCGGCTATCTACGACATCCAGGAGCACCGGCGCAGCCTGGTGGGTCATCCCGGGGACTGCAAGACGGCGCCGCCCTACCTGCCGGAGGACAACATGTTCACGGACTACATCGGGGAAGTGGAAAGGACTTTTGGAAACATGCCCCTGAAAGATAGCAATCTGTACCAGGAGCATTACCGGCACCACCACCCGCCCCCGGCTCTGGGTATGTCCGGCCCCCCGCCCAACAGGCCGCGTAGCTTAGGCAGTTCGAGCTCGTTGGAAGGGGGCATGTTCGATTGCGACAGTTTGGGGGGAGGAGTAGCGCCCATCTTCACCACCCAGCCCCGCCCCTCCATGACTCACAGGAACACGAGTAAATTCGATCTGATCGCCGGACACGCCTCCGTGGACTCCAACCAGGGGGGGTTCAAAGGTGGCAACGTTTACGGCAGGTTTTCCTTTAAAGGAGGCGCGTCCAGCACGGGGCTCATCGGGCACGACAGGTACTGTGGGGGTGGTGGCGGAGGCTCGGGGGGTGACGACGGTAACGTCCGCTCTGACGTGTCGGACATCTCCACTCACACGGTTACCTACGGCAACCTGGAAGGGAACGCCAAGCGGCGGAAGCTGTACAGAGACAGCCTGAAGAAACGACCGGCGTCCGCCAAGGTGCGGCGGGACCAGGACGAGATGGAGCTGAACGCCTTCAGGAGGAGACCCCACCACACCGTCCACCACCACTTCCCCCCACACCGGCCAGTCTCACCCCCACTGGAGCGGAAGAGGGGGGTCGGAGCGGGTAATTCTTCACCTTACTTGTACCGCAAAGACAAAGAGAACCTCAGGGAGTTCCGGTCCAAAGAACCCAGCAGGGAGCAGGATGGGGGCGTGTGTAAGAGCTTAGTGCCCGTGGAGGACTTCCTGAAAGGTAAAGGGAAGAAACAGGAGGGTAAAGGCGGCGTAGGGGGCATGTCGGCAGGGCAGCAGGCACACAGCTGCTGGGAGAAGGGAGTCCCAGGGATGGGAGGTGGCGGGATCGCAGGGGGCGATTGGGAGTGCCGCAACTGCCACACCGTGTGCCCACACGGTGGCCCCGGTGCATGCCCGGCGAGTGGGGTAGGGGGGGCTGGGAGTCGCCCCGGCTCGGCCACGTGCAAACGGTGCGACTCGTGTAAAATGCAGCCCCCCAGCAGCCTGTACAACATCAGCGAGGACACCAACGCCATGTTCGGTGGGGTGCAGAGCAATGTGGGTGGGACTCAGCGCAGGAAGCTAGGCGGCGGCGGGGGCAAAGTTCTGAGGAGGCAGCACTCCTATGATACGTTCGTCGACCTGCAGAGGGAGGGCGCAGGGCGCATGGGGGGCGGCGGCGGGGCGGGGCAGTTCCCTCAGCCTCGCAGCATCAGCCTGAAAGACAAAGACCGCTTCCTGGAGGGGCCCAGCCCGTACGCACACATGTTCGAGAGGTATGCAGGTGGCCGGGAGTCCCCTCTGCGCGGCGGTGGCAGCGGCGCAGGGGGATCCTCCTTCAGCTTGTTCCGGGGAGGCGAAAGCGGGGTGCACCGGCGGTCTGTGATGGGAGGGGCGGGCTGTGGCAGTAGGGGGACTTACTCCTTGTCTAAATCTCTTTACCCAGATCAGGTGAGCCAGAACCCCTTCATCCCGAGCTTCGGCGATGACCAGTGTCTTTTACACGGGAACAAACCCTACTACGTCAAAAAGCAGCAGCTGCTCAACAACAACCGAGGAGACTTCCGCCCCCTGGGGGCCACGGCCTACCTGCCCGCCTCCGCCACCGCGGGGGTCATGTCCAACGTGGCCTCCAGGTACCCCAAAGATCTGTGCGTAGGCGGAGCAGGGGGCATGGGGAACCACAAGCTAATGCCTGGGGGCAGGGACACGCTGGGCCTGGGGGGGCCGAGGCCTTTCAACGGCGCCAACGGGCACGTTTACGAAAAACTCTCCAGCATTGAGTCGGATGTATGAACGATGGAGGAGGAAAAAGGAAGGGAGGACTTCTCAGCGTGGGGAGACCGAGTCCGCGCCTTAAACCGGGAGTGGCCAGGGGGAGGGGCTCCTAATGAAGAGGAGCTCAGAGAGGAGGGGGGCGCAGGGACACGCTGGGCTTCTCAATGAAAAACGTTTACAAAAAACTCTGAGTTTGATGTGCGAGCAGAGGAGGGAAAAAAAGGAGGACTCTGCCCGCCTGAACTGGGTCACTGGTGGTTAAACAGGAGGTGGAATAACCCCAGAGATCCGCCCCCCCCCGTTCGCCATGTCGGCTCCTCAACACCAAACAAACGAAAACACAATCATGGAGGAGAAATTAGACGTCAAACAGGGTCAAACTCTCAATAACCGCTGTTAATATGATTAAATATTCCTGTGTTTGTTTTGGTTCAAACTTAACGTGGCTTATCTGTGTGAGTGTAATTCCTCTGGTGACCAGCAGGGGTCTCTGCTTCTCCAGACTTTTATTTTTATTCTTATTCTATTCTTTTTTAATTTCTTGGTTGCTGATTGGTCGGTAAGAGGCAGACATTTTGGGTGGTCTTTAGAAATGCTGACGGTCCATTTTGCAGTGGCAGTGGTGGGCGTGTCTGAGCGGCGCTCCTCATGGTGACATCATCGAGAAAACATTCATGCAACCAGTGACTGCTGGAAACGACAATGTTCGCGGGGGCAACAGCCTCAGACAGGAAGTCCAGGTTTCTCTCACCCCAGCTGCTTACGCCAGCTCACCCGGAAGGATTCCGAGTCGTTCCCCGGCCAGCTGTGAGACATAGTCTCTCCAGCAGGTCCGGGGTCTGCCTCTTGGTCTCCTCCCGGCGGGACGTGCCCGAAACACCTCACCAGCAAGGTCCTCACCAGATGCCTGAACAACCCCATATGGCTTCTCTCGACCTGTAAAAGCGGCTCGACACCGAGCTCCTGCCAGATGGCAGAACTCCTCACCCGATCTCTGAGTGAGAGCCCAGCCACCCTGCAGTGGAAGATCATTTCGACCGCTTTATCCGCAATCTCATTCATTTGGTCACCGCCCACATCTGATTACCATGGTGAGGGTAGGAACGTAGATCCTGGTTACCATGGTGAGGGTAGGAACGTAGATCCTGGTTACCATGCTGAGGGTAGGAACATAGGTCCTGGTTACCATGCTGAGGGTAGGAACATAGGTCCTGGTTACCATGGTGAGGGTAGGAACGTAGGTACTGGTACCGTGGTGAGGGTAGGAATGTAGATCCTGGTTGCCATGCTGAGGGTAGGAACATAGATCCTGGTTACCATGGTGAGGGTAGGAATGTAGATCCTGGTTGCCACCTCAGGATCCTCCCGAGTCAGGGCTTCCTCTTCAAGGCTTGTTGCCCCAGAGTTTCTTTAGAACCAGGTCTCAGGTTCCTTCTATCAGATTCAAAATTATTTCTGGATGAAAGATGAAACGTCTCTATCGTAAACAAACTGTCCAGAAGAAACTTTGAAGCCTTGGTTTGATGGATCCCTGCTGGATGAAGAGCTCCAGTGACCTCAGACACACCCGCTGTGCGTGGACCGGTCAGTGTAGGTGGGTGGAGCCTAACGGTCAGTGCAGGTGGAGCCTAACGGTCAGTGTAGGTGGGTGGAGCCTAACGGTCAGTGCAGATGGAGCCTAACGGTCAGTGTAGGTGGAGCCTAATGGTCAGTGTAGGTGGGTGGAGCCTAACGGTCAGTGTAGGTGGGTGGAGCCTAACGGTCAGTGTAGGTGGGTGGAGCCTCACACGCATCCTCTAAGTTTAATCTTTCTCTGCATGTTTACACTTTATAAATAATTTAATTTTTATTTACTTTTTCTCTTTGATTCTAAACGTGGGCATCGTTTCTTTAAGAAAAAAATGGAGGTGTTTGATATGTAGTACTTTAGGTGTGTGTGTGTGTGCGTGCGCGTGCGTGCGTGCGTGCGTGTGTGTGTGTGTGTGTGTGTGAATCCTATTCTTCGAGCAGTAACCACAATCTAAATTAAAAGATTCAGGGCTTTTATTCTGAAAAATGTGGCGAAATTATTTAAAAACTTTGAAACTTAACGTTTTTATTGATTTGAGACTTTTTTTAATTTAAAGTCATACTTTTTAAACAAATTTGATTATTTGTTGATGTTTGTGCCTGAAAACAGTCGCAGGATTACCTCCGTGTGTGTGTGTGTGTGTGTGTGTGTGTGTGTGTGTGTGTGTGTGTGTGTGTGTGTGTGTGTTGTAAAACCAGATGTAAATATTTTCCTCACACTCACAAACTTTCTAGAAAACACTTTAAAAAAACAAAAAAAAAAAAACAGTAAAACCAGATCGGTCCATTTGGGATTCGGTCTGTGATTGGTTGAAAATCTAGTTTTCTAACCAGGAAGTGTGTGACGACACGCCCCCTTACACCGTCAGCACACCTTCCTTCAGAATAAAGTGCTTATTTATTTACTTAAAAACCAACCAATCAGAGGGTCTGATGAGCCCGGGTCTCTGCGTCGGCGTTTGGCTCCAGAGTTTTCGGTTTTTTCTTGTACAGAATGTTAAAAATGTACATATTTAAAAAAAAAAAAAAATCTTGCATTTCTTTTTGTATGAGAACTTATTTCTTGTGTGAAGAAAGTCTTTCAGATTTTAGTCTTTGAGATTTTAAACGTTGAAGTGCTGAAAAATATTATTCTTCTGTCTCTTTGGAATAAAAGTGTTGGTATTAATAAAAAAATATAAATATCACGGCCTGGGTTTGAGGGTTTTATTTGTGATGAACACGTGTGTGGATGTTTGACTGGACCTGATCCCGTCTCATCTGGAACACTTCCTCCCTCCATACCCTGTCCTCGAATGTAGGACGTTCTACCACCTGAGCCAGTCTACCTGGAGGCAGATCCAGGTCTGAAGAACCTGTATGAGTCCGAAGATGAGTTCTGCCTGTTCTGTGGGCAGCTGGATGCCCTCGCCTTCCTGCCCCCAGAGGACGTCAAGTCAGGCATGGCCCATCTACGCTCCACCATGCCCGATGATGCAGCAGCACTCGTTGAGTACTTTGACTCAACCTACGTTTCAGGCCAGCTCCGCCACCGTCGCGACGTTCCCTCCAACACCAGACCTGGATTCATCAGGCCAGTCCGCTTACGCTGCACACCACCCATGTTCCAACCAGAGAAATGGAAAATGCATCAAGCCACCCTCAACAACCAGCCCAGAACCAACAACATCGTGAGGGCTGGTGGGCCACTCCAACCCCACTGTCTGGAAGCTGATTGAGGGCTTGCAGGCTGAGGCTGCCATCCTGCTCCAGGAGGAGCGTGGGATCCGTCTGTCCAAGCGTGGGAAGATGGTGTACCAGGAGCTTCAGGTTCGTCTCCACAACCTGGTGGTCTACTTGAACACAGGCAAGAAGACCATCCCTGCCTTCCTTCGTGGCATCAGTCACAACCTTTGTGGAGGACGACCAAACTTGTAAAAATTGTGATATTTTTTCACTTGATTTCTTTAATAATGTTTCTTGTGAAATTGACTAAAACAGCTGCACTACAGAAAATAATTGCTTTTAGTCAGTTTTATCCCATGGCCCAAATAGCCTAGGTTGCAGTTTCTTGGCCGAAATGTCCGTTTACCCATGTCCTCAGCCCTACTGTGGCCCACCTGGTCCCGATCCCCAGGTCTGCCAGCTCTGTGAAGCCCCGCCCCTCTTAAAAAAATATGAACAAATATAAACAAAAAATATGTCAATCGTTTGTGCTGTTTTATTTATTTTTCATATAAATTTACGATTCTTTTATAGGTCAATGTGACGTCATCCAGACCTTCATTATTTCCGGGCGTCGCCATCTTTGATGACGTCATCATCCAAATCGTAGTTCTTAAAATTAAATTAAACTAAAACAGCTCAAACGATTGACTGAGGTTTTGTTTTTTCCATATTTTTTTAAGAGGGGCGGGGCTTCACGGAGCTCCTGATCTCCTCTCGTCTGGAACACTCCTTCCCTTCTATCTTCAGCTTGGTGGCCCACATGGTCCCAATCCCCAGGTCTGCCTTGTTTACGTTTGGACTATTCAAGCCCTGGTGTCCCTCACTTTCTGGCCG
>LR738542.1:657500-675000 GCA_902685375.1 Neostethus bicornis | reverse complement strand
CAGGTGAAGGAGCTCGTGTGGTTCGTCTCACCTGTAGCGCTCCCCGCTCCTGGATCTGGACCTGTGGAGGTGAAACAAGGTGAGCAGGGTTTCTCTCCAAACGATTTAAAGGTGGATCGAACCGGTTCCTACCTCCTCCTCTCTCTCTCCCATTCTCTCGCCCGCTCCCTCCCTCTCTCCAGCTCCCACTGGCGCTCTCGCTCGTCCTCCCGCTCTCTCTCCTCTCGTCGTTTCACCCGCATCCTCTCCTGTTTTTCTGCAACAGCTTTCTGTACCCGGGTTTAAAAAAACAGTTACACACAGATCGATCCGGATTGGTCCAGATACAGGACTGGTTTCCACTCACCCTAAGTTTCTCCAGCTTTTCACGGATTTCAATGAATCCAAGATGGAGTTTTCCGCCAAAATGGTCGGCAAGGCGGCGGTCGTTGTCGTGGAGACCGAGATACGCAGAGCAGACCTCGCAGACACGAAGTTTCTGCTGCTGGAAACTGGAAGCGGGCATGGAGTTCCTGTACACGTCCTGGAGGAGAACTGGTTTTACTGATTCTATTTAAACAGGATTCCTTTAGAGAAGTTCTAACACGGTGGGATCCCCACGGTGGGACCCACACGGTGGGACCCACACGGTGGGACCCACACGGTGCGACCCCCACGGTGGGACCCCACGGTGGGACCCACACGGTCACGGAGGGACTTTGTTTTTATTTTTTCATACTCTCTTCATCCCTCACTGAGAAAATTTGTGTGCTGCACTCCTTACACCGCAGTAGGCTGCCATGACGGCACCAATGGTGGGAGAAACAGGGGCTTAGGTGTCTTCTCCAAGGACCCTAGACATGAACTCAGTGGGAATCGAACCTGCGAACTTTCGGTTAACTTCCGTCCTAGGGTGAATTCTCTACCACTGACCCACCGCCCCCTACATGACAACATAACGACCATGGTCCAAGTGAGGTAAGGCCTTTCAAGGTTCTAACTATTACGGGTTCTCCCTTGCCTGGTAGGGGTGGAGCCTCCTGCAGGCATGGAGAGGGCTGTCTGAGTGGAGCCAGCTGGGCTCATTTTGGAAGGAGATGTCTGCACTGATTGTTTGGTTTTTTTTTTTATCTTCAGGTCAGGTTTACTTTTGGTTTTTCAGTTTCTTTAATGTTGAATTTTTATTTATAATTATTGTGTTTTTATTTCATAATAAACTTAAATTTGATTGGTCCAACTTTGTCTGCGTTTACCTCATTTTTGTCCCTGAGCCGGTCTGTGACGACATTATCTGGAGTAAACCATCTGTTAACTTCAGAAGTCACTCCGTCAGGAATCATATTAAAGCCTGTTTTTATTCACCGAGTTTAAAACTAAAAAAAAAATTTGACTAGTTTTTTCTTTGAAGCAGAAACCATCGTTCAAACAGAACGTCTGAAGATTCCTGAGGAACCGAGTGAAACACGGCGGCATCGCCCGTCTCCATCTCACTGGACCAAAACACACAGTCTTTTTACCAGGAAAAAAAAACCTGGTTTGAACCAGTGTTTATTTTGGTCGTTCTCCTCCTTCCCCACCGCCTTCTCCAGACAGAGGAGTACGACACGCAAGCTCATGACGCGTTCCCCATTTTTAGGGGTTAACCACGTGGTGTTGACATGTGGTTAACATGAAGAGGAAAGAGAGGGTATGATGGGGTACTGAGGGGTGTGGGGATGAGACAGGTGTGTTTGAAGGAGGTGTTTTTTTTTGGACGTCAGGGGAAGAGTTTTCTAAGGTGTACAGGGTTGTTGGAGGTTATGGGAGGAGACGACAGCTCAGTGGTTAGAGCGTTCACGCGCGGACCGGAAGTTCGTGTCCCACAGAGAGCACGTCTAGGGTCCTTGGAGAAGACACCTAACCCCCGCTTCTCCCACCATTGGCGCCGTTGAAGGGCAGCCTGCTGCGGTGTAAGGAGTGCAGCACGGTGAGGGATGAATAGAGTAATTTGTTTATTTATTATTTATTTATTGAGGAGGGTCTGGGGTCCATGGGAGTCAGTAGGTAGCGGTAATGCACCTATGTTGGTGCTTCACATCTCAAACCAAAGAAGAAGAAGAAGCTCTGTGAGCGCCAGACTTCCCTCACTGATCTTCTCTACGGTCAGATTTAAGAAGTCTATGATGGAGCGTGTCGGACCAATCAGAAGAGAGCTGCTGGGATTTAACTGGTCTGATTCGTGGACGTTTAAATCTAATTTAAAACACCTCACTTTTAGTTTTTACTTGTTATTTTTTTTCATTCTAAATGTTCTAAGTGTTCATTGTGAGGTGTGTGTGTGGTGGGCCGTCCAGCACCGGTACGTCCCACCGTGGTTTTACCTCTGCCTCCTTCTTCAGGACTCTGGTGTTCTCCACTTTCTCCAGAACCTGCTGGGCTTCGTCTACGTTCCCCTCTCCTCCCAGCTGTTCGGCTTTGGCCAGAAGCTTTCCGATCTCTTCGTTAAGCTCGTGGACTCGTTCGGCCTGAAGACACGGTGATTTAATCAGAGAAATTCTCTTTGGTTCGTCTGACGAAGTCAGAAATCTTTGGTTTTTCTGACCTTCGCTGCCACCTCGGCACTGATTTCATCCTGAGTCTCTGCCAGCCTCTTCTTGGCCACCTCGGTACGACGATCGCAGTCCGAGATGAACGACTGGAGGTGTTCGGCAGCCTGGGAGCAAACACACACACACACACGAAAAATGGTCTGTTTCTGCTTTCTTCCTTCATGTCACTGTGAATCTGATTGTTTTGAGAAATCGATAATCATTAATCTATAAATTAATCGATAAGTTAATCGATAAATCGCTCTTTATTAAAATCAGACGATTTAATCACGATGATTTTAAACTTACGTCCAGTTCAAAGAAGTACTCGTTCTCTTTGGAGGCGATCTCGTAGTCGGCTCGGAGCGCCAAGTCGTGAACTTTGACACACTCTCCCAGATCCATCCTCTAAAAAAAAAAAAAAGATCTCAGAGTTACACACACACACACACACACACACACACACACACACACATACACACACACACACACACACACTCTCCCAGATCCATCCTCTAAAAAAAAAAAAGATCTCAGAGTTACACACACACACACACACACACACACACACACACACACACACACACACACACACACACACACACACACACTCTCCCAGATCCATCCTCTAAAAAAAAAAAAAGATCTCAGAGTTACACACACACACACTCTCCCAGATCCATCCTCTAAAAAAAAAAAAAAAAGATCTCAGAGTTAAACACACACACACACACACACACACACACACTCTCCCAGATCCATCCTCTAAGAAAAAAATAAAAAGATCTCAGAGTTACACACACACACACACACACACACACACACACACACACACACACACACACACACACACACACACACACACACACACACACACACACACACACACACACCAGAGGAAAGATCTTAAGCCCGAGCCGGGCTTCTCTCTCGCTGACTTTCTTTTTTTTTTAATAAATATATGTTTATAAAATGTAAACTAAAACGATGTGTGTGTGTGTGTGTGTGTACTAAACTAATAAATACTTGTTATTTGGATAAAACAGAGAAGTAATGTTTAACTACTAAACAGGATCCTCAGAGCCACGTGAACGTCTCCTCTTAATTTGGTAATCCTCTCCTGCGCACATCTTTATTTGATTTATTTTGAACTGGTATCCCCGATATGAAGGAGTGAGAAGTTAAGGAGGATCCCCGATATGAAGGAGTGAGAAGTTAAGGAGGATCCCCGATATGAAGGAGTGAGAAGTTAAGGAGGATCCCCGATATGAAGGAGTGAGAAGTTAAGGAGGATCCCCGATATGAAGGAGTGAGAAGTTAAGGAGGATCCCCGATATGAAGGAGTGAGAAGTTAAGGAGGATCCCCGATATGAAGGAGTGAGAAGTTAAGGAGGATCCCCGATATGAAGGAGTGAGAAGTTAAGGAGGATCCCCGATATGAAGGAGGGAGAAGTTAAGGAGGATCCCCGATATGAAGGAGTGAGAAGTTAAGGAGGATCCCCGATATGAAGGAGTGAGAAGTTAAGGAGGATCCCCGATATGAAGGAGTGAGAAGTTAAGGAGGATCCCCGATATGAAGGAGTGAGAAGTTAAGGAGGATCCCCGATATGAAGGAGTGAGAAGTTAAGGAGGATCCCCGATACGAAGGAGTGAGAAGTTAAGGAGGATCCCCGATATGAAGGAGTGAGAAGTTAAGGAGGATCCCCGATATGAAGGAGTTAGAAGTTGAGGATCCCCGATATGAAGGAGTAAGAAGTTAAGGAGGATCCCCGATATGAAGGAGTGAGAAGTTAAGGAGGATCCCCGATATGAAGGAGTGAGAAGTTAAGGAGGATCCCCGATATGAAGGATAAGAAGTTAAGGAGGATCCCCGATATGAAGGAGTGAGAAGTTAAGGAGGATCCCCGATATGAAGGAGTGAGAAGTTAAGGAGGATCCCCGATATGAAGGAGTGAGAAGTTAAGGAGGATCCCCGATATGAAGGAGTAAGAAGTTAAGGAGGATCCCCGATATGAAGGAGTGAGAAGTTAAGGAGGATCCCCGATATGAAGGAGTGAGAAGTTAAGGAGGATCCCCGATATGAAGGAGTAAGAAGTTAAGGAGGATCCCCGATATGAAGGAGTGAGAAGTTAAGGAGGATCCCCGATATGAAGGAGTGAGAAGTTAAGGAGGATCCCCGATATGAAGGAGTGAGAAGTTAAGGAGGATCCCCGATATGAAGGAGTGAGAAGTTAAGGAGGATCCCCGATATGAAGGAGTGAGAAGTTAAGGAGGATCCCCGATATGAAGGAGTGAGAAGTTAAGGAGGATCCCCGATATGAAGGAGTGAGAAGTTAAGGAGGATCCCCGATATGAAGGAGTAAGAAGTTAAGGGGGATCCCCGATATGAAGGAGTAAGAAGTTAAGGAGGATCCCCGATATGAAGGAGTAAGAAGTTAAGGAGGATCCCCGATATGAAGGAGTGAGAAGTTAAGGAGGATCCCCGATATGAAGGAGTAAGAAGTTAAGGAGGATCCCCGATATGAAGGAGTGAGAAGTTAAGGAGGATCCCCGATATGAAGGAGCGAGAAGTTAAGGAGGATCCCCGATATGAAGGAGCGAGAAGTTAAGGAGGATCCCCGATACGAAGGAGTAAGAAGTTAAGGAGGATCCCCGATATGAAGGAGTGAGAAGTTAAGGAGGATCCCCGATATGAAGGAGTGAGAAGTTAAGGAGGATCCCCGATATGAAGGAGTGAGAAGTTAAGGAGGATCCCCGATATGAAGAAGTGAGAAGTTAAGGAGGATCCCCGATATGAAGGAGTGAGAAGTTAAGGAGGATCCCCGATACGAAGGAATGAGAAGTTAAGGAGGATCCCCGATACGAAGGAATGAGAAGTTAAGGAGGATCCCCGATACGAAGGAATGAGAAGTTAAGGAGGATCCCCGATACGAAGGAATGAGAAGTTAAGGAGGATCCCCGATACGAAGGAGTGAGAAGTTAAGGAGGATCCCCGATATGAAGGAGTAAGAAGTTAAGGAGGATCCCCGATATGAAGGAGTGAGAAGTTAAGGAGGATCCCCGATATGAAGGAGTGAGAAGTTAAGGAGGATCCCCGATATGAAGGAGTGAGAAGTTAAGGAGGATCCCCGATATGAAGGAGTAAGAAGTTAAGGAGGATCCCCGATATGAAGGAGTGAGAAGTTAAGGAGGATCCCCGATATGAAGAAGTAAGAAGTTAAGGAGGATCCCCGATATGAAGGAGTAAGAAGTTAAGGAGGATCCCCGATATGAAGGACTGAGAAGTTAAGGAGGATCCCCGATATGAAGGAGTGAGAAGTTAAGCAGGATCCCCGATATGAAGGAGTGAGAAGTTAAGCAGGATCCCCGATATGAAGAAGTAAGAAGTTAAGGAGGATCCCCGATATGAAGGAGTGAGAAGTTAAGGAGGATCCCCGATATGAAGGAGTGAGAAGTTAAGGAGGATCCCAGATATGAAGGAGTAAGAAGTTAAGGAGGATCCCCGATATGAAGGAGTGAGAAGTTAAGGAGGATCCCAGATATGAAGGAGTAAGAAGTTAAGGAGGATCCCCGATATGAAGGAGTGAGAAGTTAAGGAGGATCCCCGATATGAAGAAGTAAGAAGTTAAGGAGGATCCCCGATATGAAGGAGTAAGAAGTTAAGGAGGATCCCCGATATGAAGGAGTAAGAAGTTAAGGAGGATCCCCGATATGAAGGAGTAAGAAGTTAAGGAGGATCCCCGATATGAAGGAGTAAGAAGTTAAGGAGGATCCCCGATATGAAGGAGTGAGAAGTTAAGGAGGATCCCCGATATGAAGGAGTGAGAAGTTAAGGAGGATCCCCGATATGAAGGAGTGAGAAGTTAAGGAGGATCCCCGATATGAAGGAGTAAGAAGTTAAGGAGGATCCCCGATATGAAGGAGTAAGAAGTTAAGGAGGATCCCCGATATGAAGGAGTAAGAAGTTAAGGAGGATCCCCGATATGAAGGAGTGAGAAGTTAAGGAGGATCCCCGATATGAAGGAGTGAGAAGTTAAGGAGGATCCCCGATATGAAGGAGTGAGAAGTTAAGGAGGATCCCCGATATGAAGAAGTGAGAAGTTAAGGAGGATCCCCGATATGAAGGAGTGAGAAGTTAAGGAGGATCCCCAATATGAAGGAATGAGAAGTTAAGGAGGATCCCCGATACGAAGGAGTGAGAAGTTAAGGAGGATCCCCGATACGAAGGAATGAGAAGTTAAGGAGGATCCCCGATATGAAGAAGTAAGAAGTTAAGGAGGATCCCCGATATGAAGGAGTAAGAAGTTAAGGAGGATCCCCGATATGAAGGAGTGAGAAGTTAAGGAGGATCCCCGATATGAAGGAGTAAGAAGTTAAGGAGGATCCCCGATATGAAGGAGTAAGAAGTTAAGGAGGATCCCCGATATGAAGGAGTAAGAAGTTAAGGAGGATCCCCGATACGAAGGAGTGAGAAGTTAAGGAGGATCCCCGATATGAAGGAGTGAGAAGTTAAGGAGGATCCCCGATATGAAGGAGTGAGAAGTTAAGGAGGATCCCCGATATGAAGGAGTGAGAAGTTAAGGAGGATCCCCGATACGAAGGAGTGAGAAGTTAAGGAGGATCCCCGATATGAAGGAGTAAGAAGTTAAGGAGGATCCCCGATATGAAGGAGTAAGAAGTTAAGGAGGATCCCCGATATGAAGGAGTGAGAAGTTAAGGAGGATCCCCGATATGAAGGAGTGAGAAGTTAAGGAGGATCCCCGATATGAAGGAGTGAGAAGTTAAGGAGGATCCCCGATATGAAGGAGTGAGAAGTTAAGGAGGATCCCCGATATGAAGGAGTGAGAAGTTAAGGAGGATCCCGATATGAAGGAGTGAGAAGTTAAGGAGGATCCCCGATATGAAGGAGTGAGAAGTTAAGGAGGATCCCCGATATGAAGGAGTGAGAAGTTAAGGAGGATCCCCGATATGGAGTAAGAAGTTAAGGAGGATCCCCGATATGAAGGAGTAAGAAGTTAAGGAGGATCCCCGATATGAAGGAGTGAGAAGTTAAGGAGGATCCCCGATATGAAGGAGTAAGAAGTTAAGGAGGATCCCCGATATGAAGGAGTGAGAAGTTAAGGAGGATCCCCGATATGAAGGAGTAAGAAGTTAAGGAGGATCCCCGATATGAAGGAGTGAGAAGTTAAGGAGGATCCCCGATATGAAGGAGTGAGAAGTTAAGGAGGATCCCCGATATGAAGGAGTAAGAAGTTAAGGAGGATCCCCGATATGAAGGAGTGAGAAGTTAAGGAGGATCCCCGATATGAAGGAGTAAGAAGTTAAGGAGGATCCCCGATATGAAGGAGTGAGAAGTTAAGGAGGATCCCCGATATGAAGGAGTGAGAAGTTAAGGAGGATCCCCGATATGAAGGAGTGAGAAGTTAAGGAGGATCCCCGATATGAAGGAGTAAGAAGTTAAGGAGGATCCCCGATATGAAGGAGTGAGAAATTAAGGATAAACTAAAAGCAGGAGAACTGAAAAGATAAACACACACCGGTAAGAGTGAGGTGTAAAAAAGATTCAAATTTATTGTTCAAAATGCTACAGAAACTTGCGTTGGCTTCGCTGAATGTAGTCAATGTGGCACCAAAAAGACTGGCACCTCGACGCTGAGCTGGCATTTAAACAGCTAGACTGGCAAAAGTGATGATCGTTAAAGATCTATTTTATCATTTGTTTTAAAGACCGTCCCTCCTCTTCACGCTAAGCAGGCCATCACAGACAAGTGTGTTAGGGGTCCTGTAGTGTGATATTTTTATTTAAAAAGAGCGTTCTGAAAATGTTCCTGTTTATAAAAACCCCCTTCCCGAGTCCTCACTAATAAAATATGACATTTTGGGCTTGTTTCGGGCTCGGGCCGCAAATCAAGTTGATTGGTTGGGCTCGGGCTGGATTTTTTTAGGCTTGATCTCACCTCTGACACACACACACACACACACACTCTCCCAGATCCATCCTCTACAAAAAAAACAAAAAAGATCTGAGTTCTACCTGAAGACCATGATATCATGAGGACAGTGTGTGTGTGTGTGTGTGTCTTACCGTCCCTGACAGGATATCATGAGGACAGTGTGTGTGTGTGTGTCTTACCGTCCCTGACAGGATATCATGAGGACAGTGTGTGTGTGTGTGTCTTACCGTCCCTGACAGGATATCATGAGGACAGTGTGTGTGTGTGTGTGTGTGTCTTACCGTCCCTGACAGGATATCATGAGGACAGTGTGTGTGTGTGTGTGTGTGTCTCACCGTCCCTGACAGGATATCATGAGGACAGTGTGTGTGTGTGTGTGTGTGTCTCACCGTCCCTGACAGGATATCATGAGGACAGTGTGTGTGTGTGTGTGTCTTACCGTCCCTGACAGGATATCATGAGGACAGTGTGTGTGTGTGTGTGTGTCTTACCGTCCCTGACAGGATATCATGAGGACAGTGTGTGTGTGTGTGTGTGTGTGTGTGTCTTACCGTCCCTGACAGGATATCATGAGGACAGTGTGTGTGTGTGTGTGTCTTACCGTCCCTGACAGGATATCATGAGGACAGTGTGTGTGTGTGTGTGTGTGTGTCTCACCGTCCCTGACAGGATATCATGAGGACAGTGTGTGTGTGTGTGTGTGTGTGTGTGTGTGTGTCTTACCGTCCCTGACAGGATATCATGAGGACAGTGTGTGTGTGTGTCTCTCACCGTCCCTGACAGGATATCATGAGGACAGTGTGTGTGTGTGTGTCTTACCGTCCCTGACAGGATATCATGAGGACAGTGTGTGTGTGTGTGTGTGTGTGTGTGTGTCTCACCGTCCCTGACAGGATATCATGAGGACAGTGTGTGTGTGTTTGTGTGTCTTACCGTCCCTGACAGGATATCATGAGGACAGTGTGTGTGTGTGTGTGTGTGTGTGTGTCTTACCGTCCCTGACAGGATATCATGAGGACAGTGTGTGTGTGTGTGTGTGTCTCACCGTCCCTGACAGGATATCATGAGGACAGTGTGTGTGTGTGTGTGTCTCACCGTCCCTGACAGGATATCATGAGGACAGTGTGTGTGTGTGTGTGTCTTACCGTCCCTGACAGGATATCATGAGGACAGTGTGTTTGTGTGTGTGTGTGTGTTACCGTCCCTGACAGGATATCATGAGGACAGTGTGTGTGTGTGTGTGTGTCTTACCGTCCCTGACAGGATATCATGAGGACAGGAATCCAAGAGGTGACTTTTACAAACTCTATCATCAGTGAATTTTATTCTTTGTCTCATTGTGTCTCCTGAAAAATAAAACACACACACACACAGAAAATAAAGTTAAACCGAAAGTAAACAAATAAACAACAGGTAGCATGGCGGCTAGCTAGCATCATGCTAACAATGCTACATCCATGCTAAGCGGTGTTTCTCCATGTCTTTAGCCGTAGATTAGAGCCTTCATGTGGGGTTATCTTACCATCTCTCCCGGTCCCCATGAGCTGATCCAGCATGGCTCTCATCTGCGCCTGGGCCGACATGATTTAACAACAAGAGAACTTTATGAACGGAAACGCGCCAGTTAAATAAACTCCAATTTAAACTTCTCTCAAGATGTTTGATTAGTAAGAAAAAAGAACCAGAAAGGTTCAAACATGTTATTTTAATAGATTTTATTAAGAATCCGCTACATGAGAAGTTTTTATTTTTCTAAGTCTTCTTCCGCCTTTCTCTCTGCGCATGCGCCGGAAGTACTGGCTCCAATTGTTTGCATTAAATAATCAAAACTAATTAAATATATAAATTCATAACGGCTGAAAAAAAACTAAGTGAGATTAAAATATTCTCAAATGTGCAAAAAAATGTAAATAAAATAAAGATAAATAAAATATAAATATATGTATGTATATATTTATGTACACACATGTGTATGTATATATATATAAATGTGTGTGTGTGTGTGTGTGTGTGTATAAATACACATATATACTGAACTAGTCTATGAATTTATTTAAATTTTTATTCAACCTTCATGAGGTTCTGACCACCAGGGTCCTTGTCAACAGCGCCCAACTAGTCCCCAACCCTTATGGCCCTTCCTGCAGGTGGTGAGTCCACCGGTAGGCCGGACCACGTCCGCTGTTCAGGCTCATGGGGTGTCAGATGCTTTGTTGGTTACAAGTGAGAAGCAGGTTACACCCTAAACAGGTCGCCAGTCTGTTGTGGGGTCACATCCACACACACACTCATCCCTAAGGGTAATTTCCTAGCAGCCAGTAACATGCCTAACATGGATGTTTTTGGAGGAAACCAGAGAAAACCCACACATACCGAACCCACCCATCCATCCACACAGTGTAGATCATGGAGAACATGCAAACTCCACACAGAAAGACCAGTTATTCAAGCCTCTTTCCACCAGGACTTGAAACCCTGGCCTTCTTGCTGTATGGCCTCTGTGCAACAACCTAACCTAAAGAAGCCAATCAAGATTTTATTGCTCTGAAGGAGCCAGATGGGGTTGTACGGACATCTGATTCGGATGATTGCCTCCCTGGTGGTGTTCCATCCCACTTAGGAGGAGACTCAGATGCTGACCCCGGACCTGCTGGAGAGACTATGTCTCACAGCTGGACAGGGAACACCTCAGGATCCTCCCGATACGGAGGATCTTCTATTTATAGACAGTACTTCACATCAACAAGATTTTATTTTGTCGTCTTCCGCTTATCCGGGGCCGGGTCAGGGGGGCAACAGCCTCAGACGAGAAGCCCAGGCTTCTCTCACCCCGCCTGCATCCTCCATCTCACCCAGGAGGATCCTGAGGTGTTCCCTGTCCAGCCTAGAGACATAGTCTCTCCAGCAGGTCTGGGGTCTGCTTCTGAGTCTCCTCCTGGTGGGACGGAACCCGAGAGAGGGAGGCATCCGAACTAGACGCCCGTACCACCCCATCTGGCTTCTCTTGGCCCAGAGGAAGGAAAATCTTGGTTACCATGGTGATTACATTGTTTAAGTCAGACACAGCACTGATACAGAAAGAAAAGGAGAACTTATTAATGTGCTTTTATTTTGTTAATATTATATTGAATCTTAATGTATTTGATGGGTCTTTTACTTTCAGCCTCTTCCGGTCAGATCTGTAAGGTGTATCTGCACCACTCCTTCTACTGCGCATGTCCACAAGGAGGAAAGATGGCGGCGTCTTTTTTGCGGGTTCCGATGAGAGTTTTCTCACAAAAAGCCGGATTAATGTCGCGGAGCCCGGTTTTAACAGCCAGGACATCTCAGTGTAGGTCTGTGGTGTCCACACCGTCTGGAGCCATTCTTCCCAAACCGGATAAAGTGAGTTTTATCTGTTACAGTCAAAATGGAGAGGAGGTGGGCGGGGCTTGATTCTGATTGACACATCTCCAGGCGAATAGAGCATCAGGAAATTTTATGATAACCAATAAACGCAGGTTTGAGAAAAAAATACTCAACCAGGAAGAAATTTATATCATATAAAAATAATAAAAAATATATATTCTATCTGTTTTGATGTGATTTTAAATTTATTTAATTGTTTAAAAAACGTTTGATATGTTTAATTTAAATAAAACCAGAACTTAAATTCATTTTAAAATATTGACCTTTTATTTTAGTTAAAAAACTTTATTTTTTAGTTGTATTACCCTGACAAGCAAAATCAGTTCATATGTAGTTGGTACTGAGTTACAGTCAGACGTTTAAAATAAATTCTTTCAGTGGTTCAAGAAAAATAATCATTATAATAAAAACTTTTATTTTGACAACCCTTCCAGGTTTTGATTAAATCGATTATATTCATTCTAATTGATCCCTAATTGGTTGGCGGTCAGTGCTGGATTCCATCCCGTCTCATTTCAAGGGAAAGGCAGGATACACCCCGTACAGGTCACCCATCTGTTACGCAGCTACACACACAGACAACCATACACACACACACACTCAATCCAAGGAGAAATTTTATATCAGCAAATCAACCTAACATGGATGTTTTTTAAAGGGTGGGACAAGACGAAAGAAAACCCACACATACTAGGGAGAACATGCAAACTCCACACAGAAAGACCAGTGTTTAAGCCTCGCACCCACTCTGGTACTCGTATCCTGACCTTGCTGTGATTCCATCGTGCATCCCGTACAACCTGGTTTCTAAAACCAGATTCAGTCCAACTGGTTTTGCTGTTTTATTTAATGTTTACAAGATTTTCAAAATAAGAGTGTTTTATTTAACTTTTGACCAAGTTTATGAAGTTAAAAAATATTTAATTTAATAAACAAAAATAAACATCAAGCAATTGTTTTCTAATTTTGTTCCAAAGCTGAACCCCCATAAAGTAGGGGGGAGGCAATAGCTTAGTGGTAGAACGTTCGCCCTTGGACCGGAAGTGCTCCATTTCAAATCCCATTGAGCTCATGTCTGGGTGTGCTTGGGGAAGACACCTAAGCCCCTGTTTCTCCCACCATTGGTGCCATCCTGGCAGCCTGCTGCGGTGTGATGCAGCACACAAATTTTCCCGTTGAGAAATGAATAAAATATGTAAACATAAAGTAAACTCTAAATCAGCTGCTCTGTGTTTTTATGACGCTTGAATCATTCGTTACTTTAAGCTGAAATGTTTTCGTATGTTGTTGATTTGGGTCTAACCATCACCTTTGACTTCCACAGACTCCTTTTGGTCTGATCCGGATGACGGTGGTGGTGGTACCATTCCTCTACGTGGGGACTCTGATCAGTAAGAACTTTGCAGCCCTTCTGGAGGAACACGATATCTTTGTACCTGAAGATGACGACGATGATGACTGAACTGGTGTGATAATAAAAGGTAAGGCGTGCCGCCCACGCCCTCCTGGTTAAACACGGCACAGTCTGAATGAAAGGCGTGGGAGACCCAGGAATGCAGCTGTGTCTGAATACGTTTATAATCAGAAGAATATCTTATTATTAAAATGACTTTATCTGAGTTTCTAAAAATCTTCTCTGTTTACAATTAAATCAAATGTTTTAATAAAGATTAAAAGAAACATAAAACAGAGTTTTATTTTGAAAAGTGGATCAAATCCTATAAATCAGGATTAACTTGATCAACCTTTTATTTTCTCAAGAGTTAAACTCATCATTATTAAAAAGTCCTTTCTGATTGGTTGAGACTTGTAAACGTTCTCTCTGCAGGTGGGCGGAGTCATTCCAGACCGATCCTCCAGTGAAGCATCAGACCTGCAGCTGCTCTTCATCGCATGTTTTTATCAGCTCAATAAACACGTTCACAAACACTTTGAAAAAGCTTGTTTATTTCTTTAAACTCTAAGTGGGTGTAAGTCTACGAGGGGCGCTGGTAAAACACTGGGATGGCATTAAGGGGGTCCATCGCAGGCAGCCTGGTGACGTTTAAAAGCAGCTTCTTTCTCCTGCGGAGAGAAAACATACAATGTGTAATGTGTATGGCTGCACGGTGCCTCACAGCAAGAAGGTCAGGGGTTTGAGTCCCTGAGGGGGGGCAAGACTGGGGTTAGGGTAGGAAGTGTTCTGAACAGGAGACTTTAAAGACAGGGTAAAGCTCCCCCTGAGGAATCCTGGTGTGTGTGTGTTTGCTCCCTGTGTGTGTGTCCGTACCTCCGTGAGAAGTCTGACTTCATCCCGTAAACGGTTGATTTCTTCTTTAAGGTTCTGCACCAGGTTTTCTTTAAAGCTCAGCTGCGTCTGAAAGACAAACGAATAGAAACACCTTCACTTTTAATCTCTTTGTTTCTGGAGGAGGGGCCTCACAGCAAGAAGGTCAGGGGTTCAAGTCCCAGAGTGGGGGCAAGACTTGAAACACCAGTCTTTCTGTGTGTAGTTTGCATGTTCTCCATGTGTATGTGTTTTTTTTCTCTGATTTCCTCTAAAAACATACATATTAGGTTGATTGGCTGCTATGAAATTACTCCTAGGAATGAGAGTGTGTGTGTGGCCCCGCAAAAGACGGGCGACCTGTTCGGAGTGTACCCTGGCTCTCGCCTGAAATCAACCGGGACAGGCTCCGTTATGCCCCACAACCAAGCTAGGTAAATAAGCGTTTCAGAAGATGAAACGAAACATTGGCCTGTTCAAAGGTGTGGTCACGCACACGTTGATTCTCTAACTGGTAGTTTTATTCAAATTTTCTCGTTAAATTCTCAACATTCTAGGAGTAAAAAAAACAAGGTAAACAGAAAACTAACATCTAGAATGAGGTTACTTAAACAAAAGAGGAAAAAATATCATCAAAATGTTGTGTGTGTGTGTGTGTGTGTGTGTGTGGATCAATAAAGTGCCCAAAAATGGTTCTAATTCTGCTTATGCAGGGCCGGGTCTCGTGGGGAACAGCCTCAGACCCTGTCCACACGTAGCCGGGTATGTTTGAAAACGCATGAGCATGCCAGACCAGTAGTGGGCAGTATTGTGTGGAGGAGGAGGGAGGCTTAAATGATTAATAATCGCCGACTGCAACACGTTTCTCCTCCTTTGCTCCTCAACAAGAAGCAAGAGCAGTTGAGACAAAAAGGCAAGAAAAGAGGGTCTGCAGCAGGGTCCGTGGATCCATGCTGCCCACTGTCTGCTTTTGTAAACAAGGACGCACATGAATGACGTGTGTGCATTACCTACTTGTTGCATGTAGTGACGCATAAAAACGCAAATCTCTGTTTTCGCACGTCCACATGCAAAAACAGAGTTTTCCAAAATCTCAAAAACGCCGGTTTTGAGTGAAAAAAAAACTCTGTTTTCGTGTGGACGGAAAAACGGATAAAAATATATAAGTTTTCAAAAATACCCAGCTACATGTGGACGGGGCCTTAGTCTCTGCATGTCCGGGGTCTGCCTCTGGGTCTCCTCCTGGTGGGGCGAAGCACCTCGCCAGCGAGACGTTTGGGAGACATCCTAACCAGATGTCTGAACCACCCCATCTGGTTTCTCTCAACCCGGCTCTAATCAGAGCTCCTCCCTCTATCTCTGAGAGAGCCCCGCCCACCCTGAGGAGGAAGCTAAATTTACAACGTTTACATTGTAATAAATAAAATGTGTTTTTAATCTTCGTACCTCTAAATCTTCTGACGTCAGCTCACTGTTGCTATGGGTTACCACGTTGGACGTCTGTCCTGTGATGAAGTAACGCATCCTGCTGACCTCTTCTGACAGTTTGATCCTCAGATCCTGAAAATAGATTTAAGATTTAACTCTGAAACTCTAAGAAGCAGAGATTCCTCCTGAAAGAACATCTGGAGAACCTGGTTTTCTTTCTGGAGCTGTTCCACCTCCCTCTGCCGCCTGTCCAGCTCCGTCTCCTGGTTGCTGCTGCTCCGCTCGCTACGACTCAGCTGCTGGCATTTCTTAGAGTAGCTCTCTGAGAGCAGGTTGAGCTCGCTGTGCAGGACATTCGTCTCATAGCTGGAACGAAACGCACACAAACACATTTAAATATCATTTAGATAAACATACAAACACTTTATTCATACCCTACTGCTCCAAGCGGTCCAGGAGAGAGATTCAGAACAGCATCTTGGTGGAACAAAGGTGGAAAAGCCGTAGAAACACAGGACACATGGCTCTACACTGGGTCGAATGTGGGTTACTGTGATAACCATGTTTTTCAGCTCCAGTGAATCCTAATAAGATGTTAAACTGTCTCTAAAAGCTCCACATGTTGATCCTTCACTGTGGTGGAACAACAGCAGCAGTCCACCATCTTTAGTTCCATAGTGAAGCCGAGTATGTTCAGACATCTTCATGTCTTCACTGTATCCATAACCTCCTCTTTGGTCTTCCTCTAGTCCTCTTTCCTGGTGGTTCCAAACCCAGCATCCTTCTTCTGATGTACTCTCTCTCTCTCCTCTGCACATGTCCAAACCATCTCAGTCTGACCTCTCTGACTTTAAAACCTCTAACATGTGCTGTTCCTCTGATCCTGTCCATCCTGGTCACTCCCAGAGAGATCCTCAGCATCTTCATCTCTGATATAAACATCTCTGTTTCCTGTCTTTTCCTCAGTGACACTGTTTCTAGACCAATCAGCATGGCCGCTCTCACCACACTGTCTTTAGACCAATCAGCATGGCCGCTCTCACCACACTGTCTCTAGACCAATCAGCATGGCCGCTCTCACCACACTGTCTCTAGACCAATCAGCATGGCCGCTCTCACCACACTGTCTCTAGACCAATCAGCATGGCCGCTCTCACCACACTGTCTCTAGACCAATCAGCATGGCCGCTCTCACCACACTGTCTCTAGACCAATCAGCATGGCCGCTCGCACCACGGTTTTGTCCACTTTCCCTTTCATTTTATCTGAAACTCTTCTATCACACATCACACCTGATACTTTCCTCCACCCGTTCCAGCCTGCCTGCACATGCTTCTTCACCTCTTTTCCACACTCTTCATTGCTCTGGACTGTTGATCCTAGATACTTAAAATCTTCCACATTCTTTCTCTCTTCTCCCTGTAACCTCACGTCTCCATTTGGATCCCTTTCATTCACACACGTGCGTGGACTTTGACTCTGAAGTCAGAAGCTGTTAAGACGTGGTTAAAAGAGGAGGCTTGTGGACCGAAGCTGAAGTGAACTGAGGAAGAACTTTTAAATCCAATGCTCATAAAGACTAATTCCTGTTCTAGATGAATCCATCAGGGATGATCTGGGTGGTCAGATATGTCCCTAAAGACTTCCCATCAGTTAGAAACGTACCCGTCTGCTCCATCGGAGCATGCAGCGCCTCCATGGAGCCCCCGGACCTCCTCCCTCTGAGCAGCTCGCAGCGCCTCCAGAGCTGGGATCAGAACATTACAGCTGAGTGAGTTTGAGCACGTGTGGAAGCACGAGGAGACGTGGCTAACCGTTATCAGCTGCACGACGCTCCTCCTGCACCATCCTCTCGCTCTGCTCCTCGAGCTCCTTCAGCTCCACGGCATGCTGCTCCT